>CAUYUJ010020791.1:148570-150153 GCA_963575745.1 Prorocentrum cordatum | reverse complement strand
CAGCGCGGAGGGGGGCGCGCCACTCTCAGGACGTCTCCGGGTGAGAGAGGAGAGCAGCACTCGCAGCGTGTTATCAGCAAGGGGTCTGCGCAAAGACTCCGAAATCCCGTAGATCCCTCCCCGCGCTGTCCTCCCTGCTGCACACATCTGCACGCTCTCCTGGGCCACATCTCCACATAGGGCGGGAAGAGAAAGGCGCTCATCAACTGGACGCCATCACCGTCAAAATCGTCATACTGTCGCGATCGATGGCCACGTAGAGAGAGAGAGAGAGAGAGAGAGAGAGGAAGGGAGGGAGGGAGGGAGGGAGGAGGGAGGCAGGAGGGGGAAGAGGATGGGAGAGAAGCGGGGGGAAATGGACGCGCAGTTACCCGCTCATGTGACATGATGTCTTGCGGTCGGCGCAAGATTTCTCCCGTAAGCGAACAAAAACGCTCGTGCCGTCCACTCCTCCTCCTCCTCCTCCCCCTCCTCCTCCTCCTGCTCCTCCTCCTCCTGCTCCCCCTCCCCTTCCTCCTCCTCCTCCTCCACCTCCTCCTCCGCCTCCTCCTCCTCCTCATCCTCCTCTTCCTCCTTTTCCTCCTCCTTATCCGCGGTCAGATTGAGCTTATATCTCCTTCTCGCCCCTCATACTTTTCCCCCTCGATGTTCGATACTGCGCATGGGTTTGCCACAAAGATCGACGCCCTTGATACACCCGCCCCCGGTCAACGCCAAGGGATGAGGTGGGAAATAAAGTTTAGGAAAGCGCGAAGGGGTAAAGCAAGAAAAAGAAGGAACCACGACACGGAGGGGCTGGTGGAGGGTCTCTGCATGCAATGAATGCTTTGGGCTCTACTCTCTACTCAGTGAAGTAAGCTTCGGTGACCCCCCCCCCTGTTGCTGCTCCGCCTCGTCTTCCTCCTCACCCCTCTCTCCTGCTCCACCCTCTGCTCATCCGTGCCGTCTCCTTATCCACCTCCTCCTCCTCCTTCTCCTCCTCATCCTCCCTATCCTCCCTATCTTCCCTATCCTCCCAATCACTTGTACTCGTCAGGAGTTGCCTGGAGCTGGCCATGCAGAAGGCGGCTTCTCACACGGGCAGGCATCCCCAGTGGCAGAAAAGAGGAGAGGAAAGTCGAGTTCCGTCTCTCGCCCTGGTCAGCAAAGCCAGGCTGGCACGCAACCAAGCTGCGATGCGGGGATGTGCCCATCACCATCGCCTGGTGGATCGGTCTTCGGAGACCTCGTCCGGAGGTGGACATTGACATGATCGGGCCCTGGGGTGGCCAAGTACACATCAGTGACCACCGCCTGCCAAGGTCCTTGAAAATCGATCCCCAAGGCGGCGGTGATGCATCAGCCCCCGCCTCGCACATGGTAACGCCTCGGTTTGCGCACAGACAGCCCCCCTGGGCAGTCCCATCTGGCCTCAACAGACCCCCCGACTAGCCCGGGAGGACGGTCTCAGCACTCAACCCTGGGGCGCGGAGTGCCTCAGGGGCGCCGCCAGAGGCAGCGCCAGGGTGTCGAGGCCGCCCCAAACTACTCGGGGAGGCCTGTCGAAGCTACAGTCGGGGGCTTGACCTAAGGAACCCAAAATA
>CAUYUJ010020791.1:131070-143570 GCA_963575745.1 Prorocentrum cordatum | reverse complement strand
ACTCCAAATAGCGCACGCGGTAGAGCCTCTGCTCTCGTAGGAAGCGCGCTCTCTTAGGCAGCGCGCCACTGGGGCCTTCGGTGGAGCTCCCTATGCGGCCACGCAACGCGGTACTGGGTGTGGGAGACGCATGCGAACACCGCCACTGAGGCCTTCGGAGAAGTTCCATCTGGCACAACTAAACGCTGTACAGAATAGGGGAGACGCGTACGAACACCGCCGCTGGGGCCTCCGGTGGAGCTCCCTATGTTGCCACGAATCACTGTACTGGGTTTGGGAGACGCATGCGAACACCGCCACTGAGGCCTTCAGTGGAGCTCCCTATGGGGCGACGAACGCTGTACAGAGTAGGGGTGACGCATACGAACACCGCCGCTGGGTTATTCGGCGGAGCTCCCTATGGAGCCACAAAACGCTGTACTGGGTGGGGGAGACGCATGCGAACACCGCCAATGGGGCCTTTGGTGGGGCTCCCTATGGGGCCACGATTCGCTACTGATTGGCGAACACGCATGCGAACACCGCCTCTGAGGCCTTCGGTGGAGCTCCCTATGGGGCGACAAACGGGGTGCTCGGCGGGGGAAACGCATGCGAACACCGCCACTGGGGCCTTCGGTGGAGCTCCCTATGGGGCAACGAAACGCTGTACTGGGTTGGGGGAGACGCATGAGAACACCGCCTCTGAGGCCTTCGGTGGAGCTCCCCATGGGGCCGCGAAACGCTGTACTGCTGTGCCGGGGGAGACGCATGCGAGCACCGCCACTGAGGCCTTCGGTGGAGCTCCCTATGGGGCCACGAAACGCTGTACTGGGTGCGGAGGGCAGAGGCAGGGATGGGAGGAGGGGGGAGGCGGAAGGAGAACGCGGGGAGCTGTCTCTTCAAAATGTGGACCAAACACCACTAGGAGGGTTGGGAAAAATCAGAGAAGCAAAAAGAAACGACCATCGCGGGTTGCTTAACGACGGCTGCAGGTCTGGACTGAGCCTTGCCAGCCCGAGAGCGGCGCCCGCCTTGGCCGCTAGCGCTGCCAGAGCGCCTGCCAGACGAGAGGACCACCGGGGGGGGCGTGCTGGCCAAGCCGGACAGGGCACCGTGCTGGCCGCCTGCGCGCACGAGAGAAGGCAACCCCTTCTCGTCATCCTGCCTTCTCTTCTTCGTCTTCTTCTCCGTCCTCGTCCTCATCCTCCTCCTCCTCCTCCTCCTCCTCCTCCTCCTTCTCCTCATCATCCTCCTCCACCTCCTCCTCCTCCTCCTCCTCCTCCTCGTCCTCCTCTTCCTCCTCCTCCTCCTCCTCCTCCTCCTCCTCCTCCTCCTCATCATCATCATCATCAACATCATCATCATCATCATCATCAGCAGCAGCAGCAGCAGCATCATCAGCATCATCAGCATCATCATCATCAGCAGCATCATCATCAGCAGCATCACCACCATCATCAACAATCCCTTCTCCTTATGAATAACTCCCCCCCTATCGCACCCCCAGGCGTGTCCGCAGGCCGGGCCGCGCGTTTCGCCTGAGACTTCTTCACCGTGTCCGATCCTGAAGCTTGAGACGTGCGACCTCTTCCCGGGTGGAGGGAAGGCCGTTTGCAACATGGATCCCTCGCCGTAGCTCTGCGCACACTCGTTCCAAAAGTTCGCAACTGCTTCAAGGGTGGAAGTTGGATTGGATAGATTCAATAGATTGGATCGCGCAGTTTGCACAGCATGGCTCACACGTCATAGCTCACACCACATAAATTTCACCGCCTATATAAAACCACATGGCTTGCTGTGAGAAGTTGCTCTGTAGATATGAAGGCTATGTAGTGTGGCACATGAGGTGGAATATAAACACTTGTATAGATATACAAGATGTTATATATATATATATATATGATGTAGACTGTGGGATGCAAGCTACGTGGCGCAATATACGTGAAGCAATCGGAGGTTGGTCGGTGAGATCGAAGTGGAACCGAGAGCCCCCCACCAGGAAGTCGGTTTCGGGTTCGTGACGCGCGTGCGGGCGAGGCGAAGCTGCGTGGGCGGGCGACAGGAATGACTCTGCTCTTGCTAGGGCGGGGCAAGACAATTGTCCGAACCTCCCCTGGTGGGCAGGCGGTGGCTGGGTTGTCCCGCCGTGGTGTCCCGTCGGTGTCCCGTCGGTGTCCCGTCGGAGTCTCGTGGGTGTCCCGTCGGTGTCCCGTTGGTGTCCCATCGGTGTCCCGTCGGTGTCCCGTCGGTGTCCCGTCGGTGTCCCGTCGGTGTCCCGTCGGTGCCCCGTCGGTGTCCCGTCGGTGCCCCGTAGCGGGATCGAAAGTGTGATCGATAGTGAGATCGATCGTGAAATAGATAGTGAGATCGATAGTGAGATCGATGGTGAGATCGATAGCGAGATCGATAATGAGATCGATAATGGGATCGATAATGGGATGGATGGCGAGATCGATAGTGAGATCGATGGAGAGATGAATAGTGAAATCAATTGTGAGATTGATAGTGAGATCGATAGTGGGATCGATAGTGACATCGATTGAGTGAGACGTTGGTTCCTCCCCCCCCGAACCTCCTTATCACCCGAAGGGTGGTCGTATAGGTATGTGTAGTGTGAACTATGCGGTGAAAACTATGTGGTGCAGTCAATCACTTGCTCAACTTGAAGCTGTCCTCTCCACTGCTCGCGCAAACATCCCACCCTCCCACCCGCAACTTGGTTTGCAAAACCTCCTAATACCGACTACGACGACACCGACGACAACGACGACGACGACACCGACGACGTCTCCGACGACTTCGACGACGACAACGACGCCGACGCCGACGACGACGAAGACGACGACAACGACGCCAACGAAGGCGACGACGAGGGAGGAGGAAGGACGACGACGGCGACAACGACGACAACGACGGCAACGACGAGGGAGGAGGGAGGACGGCGACGACGCGAACGACGACGAAGGAGAAAGGACGGCGACGCCGACGACGACAACGACGAGGGAGGAGGGAAGACGACGACGACAACGACGACGACGACGAAATAGTGACGACGACGAGACGCCGACGACGGACGACGACGACGACGTGGGAGGAGGAGGAAGGACGACCACGGCGACAACGACGACGGAAACGACCACGACGCCAAAGAGGACGACGACGACGAACACGAGGAAAGACAGAGGACGACGTAGGCGACGACGACGACGACGACGCGGGAGGAGGGAGGACGGCGACGACGACGACGACGACGACGACGACGCAAGAGCGCGCGCGCACGCTTTTGTTGAAAATCCGTGTTGCGAAACCTTAGGTGTTTGTAGGTTTTTTGGACGCACGATTTTGAAATCCTTCCGAAACCGATGGGTTTTGAAGGTTTTCGGCATACGCCCGCGACGACGCGCGCGTTTGCACTTCGTCCCGTTTTTTGCAGAGGACTCTCGCGACGGCACACGCGCAAGGGCGTTCGACAGATTTCGACACGCGCGCGCGCGAAGCCCGTTTGGTAGCACTTTGTGAAAATATTGAAAAACCTATGGTTTCCTTAAGATTTCGCAAGAGTTCGCGCGGAAGCTTTTTTAGCAAATCAATGTTGCGAACCCCTGTGTTTTTGTATGTTTTTTGGAAACTCGATTGCGAAATCCTTCCGGCACCGAAGGTTTTTGAAGGATTTCGGCATGCGCGCGCGACGACGCGCGCGTGTGCACTTCGTCTCGTTTGTTGCTAGGGATTCGTGAAAAAATGCGATGTTAGAACAAAAAATATCACCGCATAGCGTTTTGTTTTACAAGGGAACCTCAGGGAGGGGGATCCGGCCTGGCTGGGATGGTATGGCTTCATATTTAGGATGGACGAGTGGTCAGAATCATACATGATTTTCATACCCGAAAGGGGAACCGATAAGTCCTGGGGGGTAGAGTCTATTCTCCTTTGAGAGAGGAGAATCTACGAGGTATGAGCTATGCGGTGCAAGCTGCGTGGCGCGGAAGATGTTTTGCAATACATGTAGCGTAAGCTATGTGGTGCAAGCTATGTGGTGCAATCAATCACTTGCTCAACTTGAAGCTGTCCCATCCACTGCTCGTGCAAACATCCCACCCTCCCACCCGCAACTTGGTCGCAAGACCTCCTAAAAAAAGACCGTGACGGTGGGTACCAGATGGCACTTGGCCACGACACCGACGCCGACGACGACAGCGACGACGACGACGACGGCGCCGCCGACACCGACGACGACGACACCGACGACGTCTCCAACGACTTCGACGACGACAGCGACCACGACGACGAC
Source organism: Prorocentrum cordatum (assembly GCA_963575745.1). Taxonomy (NCBI): domain Eukaryota; class Dinophyceae; order Prorocentrales; family Prorocentraceae; genus Prorocentrum; species Prorocentrum cordatum. The sequence goes on along the minus strand of CAUYUJ010020791.1, from coordinate 139,300 downwards.
GACACCGACGACGACGACGACGCCGACGACGACGACGCCGACGACGACGACGCCGACGACGACGAAGACAACGACGACGACGACGACAACGACGTCGCCAACGAAGACGACGAACAGGGTGGAGGGAGGACGACGACGGTGACAACGACGACAACGACGAGGGAGGAGGGAGGACGGCGACGACGCGAACGACGAAGAAGGAGGAAGGACGGCGACGCCGACGACGACAACGACGAGGGAGGAAGGAAGACGACGACGACGACGACGACGACGACAACGACGACGACGACGACGACAACGACGACGACGACGACGACGACGGCGACGAAATAGGAGGGACGACGACGAAACGCCGACGACGGACGACGACGACGACGACGAGGGAGGAGGAGGAAGGACGACCACGGCGACAACGACGACGGAAACGACCACGACGCCAACGAGGACGACGACGACGAACACGAGGAAAGACAGAGGACGACGTAGGCGACGACGACGACGACGACGCGGGAGGAGGGAAGACGGCGACGACAACGACGACGACGACGACGCAAGAGCGCGCGCGTACGCTTTTGTTGAAAATCCGTGTTGCGAAACCTTGGGTTTTTGTAGGTTTTTGTTGGACACACGATTTTGAAATCCTTCCGAAACCGATGGGTTTTGAAGGATTTCGGCATACGCACGCGACGACGCGCGCGTCTGCACTTCGTCCCATTTTTTTGCAGAGGACTCTCGCGACGGCACACGCGCAAGGGCGTTCGACAGATTTCGACATGCGCGCGCGAAGCCCGTTTGGTAGCATTTTGTGAAAATATTGAAAAATCCGTGGTTTCCTTAAGATTTCGCAAAAGCTCGCGCGGAAGCTTTTTTAGCAAATCAATGTTGCGAACCCATGTGTTTTTGTATGTTTTTTGGAAACTCGATTGCGAAATCCTTCCGGCACCGAAGGTTTTTGAAGGATTTCGGCATGCGCGCGCGACGACGCGCGCGTGCGCACTTCGTCTCATTGTTTGCAAGGGAATCGTGAAAAAGTGCTATGCTAAAACAAAAAATGTCACCGCATAGTGTGTTTTTTAACCAAGGGCCCCAGGGGGGGGGGAATACCGGCCCCCCGGGGATAGTGCCAATTCATATTTAGGATGGACATGTGGTCAGAATCATATATGATTTACATACCCGAAAGGTGAAGCGATAACGCCGGGGGGGGGTAGATCCTATTCCGTTTTTAGAAAGGGGAATCTCAGGACGTGCGCAATAAACGCCGTGAGATCGGTGTGGTGTGAGCTATGTGGTGTAAGCTTGTTTTGTTCCACACTGGCCAAACACCCCACCTCCAAACTATGATATGCAAGCTGTGCGGTGCAAACTACGTGGTACACTCTGACAGGCATGAAATACGATGTTGAAGGGGCCCCAGGACACACAAATAAATCGGAGGTTGGGGGGTGAGATCGCAGTGTAACGGGATCCCCCCACCGGGACATCGAGTTTCGAGTTCGAGCTCGTGCCGTCCGTGCGGGCGAGGCGAAGCTGCGTGGGCCAGCGAGAGGAATTCACTCTGCTGTCGCTAGGGGTCCGCCAACAAAAATGTTTCCCCCCCCCCCCCCGGCCTTGTCAAGCGGTAGCCCACGGTGTCCCGTCGGTTGCCCATCGGTTGCCCGCCGGTAGCCCACGTTGTCCCGTCGGTTGCCCGTCGGTGCACCCATCGTCGACTGGGACGTCGTGGGCTGAGTGCCGCGTCGCGCAGCGGCAAACCGAACGACACAAGTCGCCCAAGCGAAGGAACAAAAAAAAATCCGCCACGCCATCCACACCATCATCGCCCATCAGCACCACGTTCATCACAGTTGTCGTCATGAGCCCCCCCCCCCACCCCCCCACAACCTCCTTATCACCCGCAGGGTGGTCGTATAGGTACACACAAATAAAAATATGCCCTTTATTTTCTTATATTTTGAATTTTTTGTCTTCCCCCCCACTTCCAATATTTTTGCATATTTCCCTGAGAATCGGCGATTAATTGTGTCTGTGTGTTTTTTCCCCTCCTGAGATTGGCAAGCTATGTGCTGCAATCTGTGTGGCGCCAACCACGGGCGGGGCGTGGCGGACCGCGCCAGACCCACCCAGCGCACGGTGCGCCCACAGAGGCGCCCACGGGCAGCAGCGCGGCGAGACCTTGCCAGTGGCGGACCCGCCCAGCCCACGAGGCGACCACGAGGCGGCCACGGACGGCAACGTGGCAAGACATCGCTGGACCCGCCCAGCGCGCGAGGCAGCCACGAGGCGGCCCACAGGGCGGCAGAGTGGCGAGAAACCTCGCGGACCACGGGGCGGCCGCGGGCGGCAGCGTGGCAGAACCTCGGCGGACCCACCCAGCGCTCGAGGCGGTCACGAGGCGGACACGGGCGGCAACGTGGCAGCACCTCGCCGGACCCACCCAGCGCACTAGACGTCCACGAGGCGGCCACGGACGGCAACGTGTGGGAAGTCCTCGCTGGACCCGTTCGACTCCTCAGTAACATGAGCACGAATCACTAAGCGAAAGCACTGCGTGGGGGGGGGGGGGGAAAGGGACTCTCCTCCTCCTCCTCCTCCTCCTCCTCCTCCTCCTCCTCCTCCTCCTCCTCCTCCTCCTCCACCGAGACATCCGACCACGAGGACCTCTCGAGGCCTCCACCCCTTCTCCGGGGCTGGCTTCTCAGCCCGGGTAGTTATCTGGCAGTCCTGGGACGGTCAGGGCCCAAAGGCCGAGAATTACAGAAACACTTTTTTTTGATTCGCGGGTCGCGAGAGCACCTCTTCCGGTCGAAGCTAAGCGGGCCGCGCGAAGCTTGAATTAACCAGGGATGGGAAAGGAAAAGGGGGGCGCAGCCTCAGAACGAGGCCGGGAGGAGGCAAAGCCTCGGGATCAATTAGATTACAGAAACACGTCCGTGGTGTCTGTTGTCACGACGCGGGGTGGGCACGGATCCTCCTCCTCCGCTTCCTCCTCCTCCTCCTCCTCCTCCTCCTCCTCCTGCTCCTGCTGCTTATCATCCTCATTTTTTGTTTCAAACTCCTAAACCCACTCCATCCCTTGTCCTTATAGCTAGCTGTTTCTACTCCTCCTCCTCCTCCTCCTCCTCCTCCTCCTCCTCCTCCTCCTCCTCCTCCTCCTCCTCCTCCTCCTCCCCCTCCTCGCTCCCATATGTCTCTCCCATCTTCAAACCGCTTGCCTGTGCGATCGCGAACTTTGCACAGGTCTGTCGCAACACTGTCCGTTTCAGCTTCGGGGCCCTCTAAGACCAGCACCGCCCATATGCTCAATCAGTCACACGGCCGGGTAATAAATGTCATAGGTCATTATCTGGGATCTGGGGATGTACTTCGTCAATCCCACCATACTCTATCAGAAATTGCTCAATCCCTCCTTCGAGGATCTTCGATGGCCGCCGGGAGGCGGCATTGGCGGAGGTACGACAACGTGCGCAAGGCAGCGTTTGGGCGTGCCTGCCAATCCGCAGGCAAATGCACGCATGTTCTGGGGGATGCTAGCCCAACCTCGGAAGGATGGCGTGGCACGGAACTTCGTTCCATTTTCGTTGTTGCATTCGTAACCTTCCCAATTCTCATCCCGGGGGGCCCAATGTTATCATCTCTGTCCTGACCGCGTGGCCACAATCACCTGAGAACTTCTACGCAAGTCCCTACCTTCGAAACACAATAATGCTGGTTGGAGCTCTCAGCTGTAACCCGCACTTCCTGATACACCAACCTTGCTGCTTATGTGGGATGCGGACGCGTGCTTGACGCCCATACTCGATCCAAAAAATCTTCTGGTGCGCCCGTTGTGCACCAGGTCAAGCTGCACCAATCGCACATCACAAAGGCCAGGGTTGACACATCTTTTGGCTTGCGAAGTCCTAAGCACCCGGTGTGGCTTTTTCCCAAAGATGAAAATCTACGCTGAATATCTGCCTTATGGGTCACTGTGTGGCCGACTTGGGGTCTCTTGGGACCCTCTGGAGCCCTTCCCTGGTCTGGCAGGTTCCAACATGAAGATCTACGATGTTGATTTGGTTTGTGGGATATCCTCTGACCGCCCTGAGGCCCCTCTTGGGACCTTGTTGTGGCCTTCCTGCGACTCTGGCAGGTTCCTAGCCGAGAACGACCTCGTTTCGCGCGGTCTAGACCACAACCCCAAGCCATTCGCACCATCGGGCCACCGTGCCCTTCAGGGTAGTGACTCCAGGAAACTGGGCACGCTAACGGGGTCAAGGCGCCCCGAGGCCACGTTACCTCAGGCCCTCCTCCTCCTCCTCCTCCTCCTCCTCCTCCTCCTCCACCTCCTTCTGCTTCTCCTTCTCACTCTCATCACGATCACCAGTTCATCCGCCCCCACCAACCCATCCGACCTTACCCCATATCATGATAACGAACGCCTCCTCCTCCTCCTCCTCCTCCTCTTCCTCCTCCTCCTGATCCTCCTCCGTCTCCTCCTTCTCTTCTTCCTCCCTCTCCTCATGCTCCTCCTGCTCCTCCTCCTCCCTCCTCCTCCTCATCCTCCTCCCCGTCCCCTCCTCCCTCCTCCTCCTCATCCTCCTCATCCTCCTCCTCCTCATCCTCATCCTCATCCTCATCCTCATCCTCCTCGTCCTCCTCCTCCTCGTCCTTCTCCTCCTCCTCCTCCTCATCCTCCCCCTCCTTCCCCCCCCCCCTCATCATCATCCTCCCCCTCCTCCTCCTCATCTGCCTCCTCCGACTCCTCCTCCTCTCATCATCATCATCATCATCATCATCATCATCATCATCATCATCATCATCATCATCATCATCATCATCATCATCATCATCATCATCATCATCATCATCATCCTCATCCTCATCCTCATCCTCATCCTCATCCTCATCCTCATCCTCATCCTCATCCTTATCCTTATCCTTATCCTTATCAACATCATCGTCATCATCAGCAGCAGCATCATCAGCATCTCCTCCTCTTCCTTCTCCTCCTCCTCCTCATCATCATCATCAGCATCATCAGCATCTGCATCGCCATTATCATCCTCCTTTTTTTCCACGGCAATATCCATACACACTGCACGAGTGTCAATATGACGTGAAACGGAGCACCGCCGGGCAACTCGGGAACGCCACACGAGAAGGCAACGTCAGCGAGGCAAAGGAGAAGGAAAGAGAGAGGGGGGAAAGGAGAGAGGAGAGGGAGAAGAAGCCAGGCCAGCCGCACGTCGGAGGGTGAGCCAAGCTTAGGCACTAATGGAAGCCCCGGGAAAACTGTGGACACTAGAACGCACTGCAGTTCTGTGCGTGAGCTGGTGCCGGCCAGTGGTATCTTACACACCAGCGGAACAGCGGGTGAGAAGGAGCAAGGACGCGGCGTGGGCCTAGGACAAGAAGCGGGCAGACTGCCCGAGCCTGCAAGGGCTGACCCAGACCTCGCTGGAGTCACCCGCAGAATTGTCCCGCACGGGCACGAGGGCGGGGAGGGCAGGGACAAGAGAGGAAGAACGGACAGCGAAGACAGTGACGCAGTGCATAAAGAAAACGCAAGTCGAACCAAGAACGTAACTTCAATGTGGGCCCTGGCGCCCTTCGCCAGACCAGACCGCCAAAACTGCGATGCAAACCAATTCGAGGAGCACGAACACAGGAGGAGGAGGGGTGAGATGAGATGAGCAAGCGGCCTGAAGCCAGGTGCGTTCGGGCGCCTAGCGCCCGCCACTGGAGGCATCGGAGGCCTCCTCGAATTCCGAATCGTAGGCCTCTTCAGGCCCATGCTCGGCCTCCTTGCGCAGGAGTCTGGCCCCTTCGGCGCGGGCGGCCGCCAGGTCAGCCTCCCGAAGGCCAAAGGCCATCAGCACCTCGGCTCGGGACGTCCCCCCCCCCCGAAGTACCCACACCACGCAGCCCCCCTCCCCCAACGTCCTGAGCCGAGGCACTGGGGGCGGGCTCGCCAGAGCCAAAAAACGACGCCAGACACAGCCGAACCGCCAGCGGGACGCCGACTGGGGTGTCGAGGCATAGGTCCTTCAGACCCGCCTTGCACGATGGGTACTTTCCAGCCTTGATCAGTGCCAGCTGGCACTTCAAGCACGAGCCCGCGAGCTCGCGGAGACACGGCAGAAGAAGGGCCTTCGTCGGGCACTCAGCACTGAAATGGGCACAACAAGCACAGCAAATTGATGGCCTTGCCATCATCCCGACCCGATCTGGCGCACACTGAGGCGTGAAGAAGCGGGTGGCCGTTGAAATTGTACCCAACGTCACGGTACTCGTCGAAGCCGTCTACTTGGGCTGCCAGAGGGGGGGCCTCAGCTCGCTCCGACCCCTGCGCCTGCCCGCCTGGCTGGTCCCCAAGCTCGTCTGGCGGGGCCTCCGCCAGCTCACGGCTGGCCAGGTACCGTTCCATTAAATCATCGTGGTCCTAGCAGGCCTCTCCCTCCCCGACCAAAGCGTGCAACCGCCCACTCCACCGACCCACCTCCCGAGAGGCCTCGACCAGGCCACGCCAGAAATGGTACTCGCTCTCCTCCACTCCGTGGAGGGCGGCACCACGCTTCGCGAATTCGTCGGCGGCATCGTTGCCACGCTTCTCCCACAGGGTGGTGCGATCATTCTGCACATCCACTATGCTGCAATGGGCCTTGGTCTTGTGGGCCGTGAAATCGCTGGGCTCGAAAGCCGCCCAAAAAGGAGCCCACAAGTGGGCCCGAGGATTATCAGCGCTAACTCCAGCTCCAGGGCCACAGGAGGAGGAGGGGAGGAGAAGAGCACAGAAGCATGGAAAGCCTCGCGCGAAGGCTAGCTACAACAATGCAGTCAGAACTCGAACAGGCACGTGAACTTCTCGGACGTGTCATTGATGTCGGAAGCGCGATGGCTCTCGCCGGTGCTGCGACAGCATCGGCCGCATCATCATCATCATCATCATCATCATCATCATCATCATCATCATCATCATCATCATCATCATCATCATCATCATCATAATCATCATCATCATCATCATCATCATCATCACCATCATCACATCCTCATCCTCATCCTCATCCTCATCCTCATCCTCATCATCATCATCATCATCATCATCATCATCATCATCATCATCATCATCATCATCATCATCATCATCATCATCATCATCATCATCATCATCATCATCATCATCATCATCATCATCATCATCATCATCATCATTTCTTTCCATGGCAATATCCATACACACTGCACGAATGTCAGTCTGACGTGACACGGAACACCGCCGGGCAACTAGGGAACGCCACACGAGAAGGCAATCACCTTCAGCAGCATCATCTTCAGCGGCACCATCTTCAGCAGCAGCATCAATATCGTCCACGGCCTCAACACCATGCTTGTCTTCATCCGAACTATCACCAATAGCATCGTCATCATCATCACCACCACAATCATCATCATCATCATCATCATCAGCATCATCATGATCACCACCACCACCGCCACCACCACCACCACCACCACCATCATCGTCATCATCATCATCATCGTCGTCGTCGTCGTCGTCACCAGCCTTGCCGTCATCACCACCACCATCATCATCATCATCATCAGCATCATCAGCATTATCAGTTCCACCATCTCTTATCATCATCATCAGAATCGACAACATCATCATCATCATCATCATCATCATCATCATCATCAGCATCAGAATCATCATCATCGTCACCAGCATCATCATCCGCATCATCATCATCATCACCATCATCATCAGCATCATCATCACCATCACCACCACCATCATCATCAGCATCATCAGCATTAACATTTCCACCATTTTTTATCATCATCAGAATCAACATCAACATCATCATCATCAGAATCATCATCATCGTCACCAGCATCATCATCCGCATCATCATCATCATCATCATCATCATCATCATCATCATCGTCATCAGCAGCATCATCACCACCACCACCATCATCATCATCATGATCAGCATCAGTAGCATCATCATCAGCAGCACCACCCTCAGTATCATCCTCATCATCATTATCATCATCATCACCACAACCACCACCATCAGTCATCAATATCATGACCGTCACCATCATCAGCACCAGCATCATCAGCATCATCATCACCCCCACCAGCATCTGCAGCATAGTCAGCAGCATCACCATCATCAGCAGCAGCATCATCTGCAGCAGAAGCATCCATATCGTCCTCGGCCTCAACACCATGCTC
>CAUYUJ010020791.1:66070-128570 GCA_963575745.1 Prorocentrum cordatum | reverse complement strand
CATCATCAGCATCATCAGCATCAGCATCAGCATCAGCATCATCATCATCATCATCATCAGCATCACCGTTATCATCATCATCAGCATCATCATCATCATCATCATCATCATCATCATCATCATCATAGTCAGCATCAGCATCAGCAGCAGCATCAGCATCATCATCATCATCAGCATCATCATCCACATAATCATCATGAGCATGATCATCAGCAGCAGCATCATCATCAGCATCATCATCATCGTCATCAGCACCACCATCGTCATCATCATCATCATCCTCATCCTCATCATCATCATCATCATCATCATCATCATCATCATCATCATCATCATCGTCATCATCATCCCTGTCCACCTCCTCCTCGTCCTCGGCGTCATTATCCTCCTCCTCGTCCTCCTCCTCCTTCACCTAGTCCTCCTCCTCCTCCTCCTCCTCAGCCCCCTCATCCCCATCCTCCTCCTCCTCCTCCTCCTCATTCTCCTCCGCCTCATCCTCTAATTATGTGTAGTGTGATTATCTCCTGGTTCTTATGAGTACTAGTATTACTCGTCTTATGCTTAATTTGTTCATTATTAATAGTATCAGTACTATGTTCCGTGTTCTTAGTATTTTTTGTATTACTATGAATAGTAGTATTATCAGTAGTGTCACTGGTAGTCCGGTTATTAATATCAGTAGTACTACAATTACTACAAGTACGAGTATCAATACTACTCGTATGAGTAATGGTGTACGATTGTTAGCACTAGTGTTCGCTCTACTATGATTCGTCGTATTACTATTACTAGTATTTGTACAAGTGTTACTATGACCGTCAATAATGATAATAATGACAATAGTAGTATTCGTACCACGAAAATTTCTACTATTGGTATTAGTACCACGAGAATTTCTACTCTTAGTACTACTGATAGTATGAATAGTATGCGTATCAGTATTAGTACCAGTGTCAGTAATAGTACTACTCGTATTATTAGTCGGAGCGCCCTTCGTGTTAATTTTACCAGTATGAGCATTAGTTTTAGTACTAGTATTCGCGATATTAATACGATTATCCAAAATAGCACTACTAGTATTAGTACGATGATTAAAATGATGATTGGTATTAGTAGCATGGTGCGAATCATTAGCATTCATGATACGAGTAATAGTAGTAGTAGTAGTAGTAGTAATAATAATAGTAATCGTCGTAGTAGTAGTAGTAGAAGAAGAAGAAGTAGAAGTAGTAGTGGTAGTAGTAGTAGTAGTAGTCGTCGTAGTAGTAGTAGTAGCAGCAGTAGCAGTAGCAGTAGTAGTAGTAGTAGTAGTAGTAGTAGTAGTCGTAGTAGTACTAGTAGTAGTAGTAGTAGTAGTACAGCAGCAGCAGCAGCAGGAGTAGTAGTAGTAGTAGTAGTAGTAATAGTAGTAGTAGTAGTAGTAGTAGTAGTAGTAGTAGTAGTAGTAGTAGTAGTAGTAGTAGTAGTAGGAGTAGGAGTAGGAGTAGGAGTAGGAGTAGGAGTAGGAGTAGGAGTAGGAGTAGGAGTAGGAGTAGTAGTAGTAGTAGTAGTAGTAGTAGTAGTAGTAGTAGGTAGTAGTAGTAGTCGTTGTCGTATTAGTACTATGGCTCGTCTTATGCTTATTCTAAGCCGCTTCGCATTCTTATCGGTACTCGAAGTATTAATAGTCTTCACCGGATTCTTCGTCGTCTACCTTGTCCTCGTCCTCATCTTCCTCCGAATCCTCCGGATCCTCCTCCGAATCCTCCTCCGAATCCTCCTCCGTCTCCTCCTCCTCATCATCATCATCATCCTCCTCATCCTCCTCATCCTCCTCCTCATCCCCCTCCTCCTCCTCCTCCTCCTCCTCCCCCCTCCTCCTCCTCCTCCTCCTCCTCCTCCTCCTCCTCCTCCTCCTGGGAGTCCTCCTCCGAATCCTCCTCCGAATCATCCTCCTCTTCCCGAATCCTCCGCCTCCTCCTCTTCTCCCTCCTCCTCCTCCGAATCCTCCGAATTCTCCTCCTCCACCTCCTCCTCTGAATCCGAATCCGAATCCTCCTCCGAATCCTCCTCCGCCTCCTCCTCCTCCGAATCCTCCTCCGAATCCTTCTCCGAATCCTCCTCCTCCTCCTCCTCCTCCTCCTCCTCCTCCTCCTCTTCCTCCTCCACCTCCGAATCCTCCTCCGAATCCTCCTCCGAATCCTCCTCCTCCTCCTCCGAATCCTCCTCCGAATCCTCCACCAAATCCTCCGAATCCTCCCGCCCCCTTGTCCTCGCAACTAACTGTTCTTCCCTCCTTCCCTGCTTCCCTCCCTCCCTCCTCGTGCGGGCGGCCCGCCAGAGCTCCGCTGGTCGCCGCCCGCGGTCGACCACGGCCGGCCCTGGTCGCGCACCTCTGCCGCTTGCGGCGGGACGGGCGGCCGGCCGCGCGGTGGGGGGGAGGGGGCGGCGTTCGGCGCGCAGGGTGGGCCCTAGACTGCGGGCCGAGGAGGGGGAGGAAGCAGGGGGGGAAGGGAGAGGAAGGAGGGAGAAGGGAGGAGGAGGAGGAGGAGGAGGAGGCGGAGGAGGAGGAGGAGGAGGAGCAGAGGGGGTGGAGGCGAGGGGCGGGGAAGAGGAAAGGGGGGGAGAGGGGGGAAAGAGAGAGAGGAGCAGTAGGAGGGAGGGAAGAGGCTTTGGACTGCGGGCTTGATGAAACACTGGGCCAGTCAGCAGATGGAAAAGAGGGAAGAGGACGAGGTGGGGCTCAGCGCGGGGGGGGCCCAATGGGAGGAGGAGGAAAAGTATGAGTAAAAGTAAGAGTGACCGAAGGACTGGGAGTCCAGTTAGCCAGGTCGAACGAGTCAGAGGGCCCAGCATACTCCCGCCCTCCATCCCACAATATCGGGAGCGGAATGCGCCCACACCTCGCAAACGGAAGGCGCTCGCGCGCGGCCCCCACGACTTGGCGAGGGGCCAGCTGCGCGGGCCGCAGAGGGGCGGGAACGGCAAAACGTCCGATGGGCGCGGCAAAGACGAAGCACGCGCCGCGCTGGCACAACAGTGACTTTTTTCACGCACCACGGATTGCACGGCATTTCGGCGGGGTCGGCATCTCGCCCGCGCTCGCGCGGCCCAGCTGCCGGTGTCGTTGCCATGCGCTTCGGCGAACGAACCATGCGCCGCCCCCACGCGGGACACCAGCTCCGGAGCTTGGGCGGGGGCGACAAGCCGCCCACCCGCGCGGGCCTTCCCAAGTTGGCGAGCAGCAAATACGCGCCGCCTCGAAGCGAGAAGGCCACTTTCAGGCGCAATCTGCGCGGCGCCGAGGCGAGAGCTGCATGTCCGCCCGCTCGCGGATCGACGAAAATGAATGCGAAAAGTGCGCGCCGCGCCCGAGCGGGACCTCCACACACTCTAGAACTGTGGGCGCGGCGCCCAGGCGAGAGCAACATGTCGGCATTTCGCGCGGGAGGCGCGCCCCGTCCCACTCTTGCCACGCATTTTTGGCAACCTGGGCACCAGAATGGACCCCCGTCGGAACGACAAGCTCGAATGTCGCACTGCTTGTTGACAGGTGGCATTGGACCACCCGGTCTGGATCGACTGGCGAATGACAAATAGGGGCCGCGTCGACGCGAAAACGCAAATTTCAAGCGAAATCTGCTCGACGCCGAGGCGAGAGCTACATTTTCGCCCGTTCGACTTAGTATTGGGATTGGAGCGCGCTCCCACCTAGCGAACGGAAGGCGTTCGCGCGCGGCCCCGCCCCCGACGACTTGGCGAAAAAACTACGCGGGCAAGGACCGGCAAAACTTCCGATGAGCACGGCGAAGACGAAGCAGGCGCCGCGCCGACACGGCACCACCACTTTCGCTCCCCACCTGCGCGGCGCTTGGGCGAGGGCGGCATTTCGCCCGCTCTCGCGCGGCCCCGCCGCCGCTGTCGCGCGGCTGCGGCTCGGCGAACGAGCCCTGCCCCGCGCCCGCGCGGGGACGCCACGTCCGGGCGCAGTGCGCACGGAACTGGGGCGGGGGCGTCACGTCGCCCGCTCGCGCGGTGCCCCACAGCTGGCGAGTGAGAAATGTGCGCCGCGCCGAGGCCGAAGCGCCACTTTCCCTTGAGATCTGCGCGTCGACGACGCGGCTTGCGCAAAGCGTGCGCCGCGCCGCAGCGGAAGCTCAGCTCTCTGGAAAAATGAGCGCGGCACCGAGGCGAAAGCGACATTTCGGCCCTCCGCGTGGGATTGAAGGGGCCCTGGGACACGCAAAGAAATAGAGACAAATCACCGGATTCTGGGTTTTCGTCTTCCCCCCCACTTCCCACATTTTCCCATATTTTCTGGGGAATCGACGATTAGTTGTGTCTGTGTGTTTTGTCCCCTCCTGAGGGATGCGCGCCCCGTCCCATTCCTGCTGCACATTTTGTTTTGCAACGTGGACGACGTACAGTGTCCATGCTGGCGGGAGAAAGGAGTCTCCGCCCTGCCTTTCATACGCAGGAAAGAACCACCCGGATACAATTGCTATCGGCCGGCCGGGTGGCAGAGTAGGAGTATATACTACGAACGGAAAAAAGGAGATGGGGAGGAGCGCACGTCCCATGTAAGAGACGAGGAGGGCGAGGAGGAGGAGGAGGATAACGACTAGAGTGCTTCGGAAACGCATGTCGGCACGCCGCGACTGATACCAGGCCCAGGTAGAACTCCGCCGAAGCCTACGACGCTACCACGTCGACAGCGCCACTGACAAGGTACGCCGTGCACAACGTCACGCGCAGGGTACGCCGCCATCGGCACATGCTGCTTCACTTCTTGTCAGGCCCAGACGCTCGACCCCCCTCCCCTCCTCTCGACGGCCTCCAGATCGAGGATGGTCAGAAAGTGCCCTCCTTCCTCCCTCCCCCCTCTGTCATTTCCCCATGTCTTCCTGCCACTCTAGACCTGTGGATGCCATGACAATGGACACTCTAACAATCCGATCATTGAATCAACATGTGTTTAAAATGCGTGAAACATGTTCTAAAAATGTTTCGCACACGTTTTTTACATGTTTAAAACATGCTTGAAAGATGTGTTAGACATCTGGAAATCATTTGGCAGCACGCTTCCTCTCCATGAATCGGCTTCCACAACTCTGGAGGCAGGGTGGCACCACCTCTTAGAGCACGGACAATCGTCCCAAGCCAGCGTCTTGCCTCCCTCCCCCACCCCCCCTCCTCCGGAACGACGAGGCCTCCGCGACGGGGCCCGGCGGCGCGCTCTGCGGCCAGGCGCGGCGCTGGAGGATGCAGGGGCCGCGCCCAGCGGCTGCAGAGAGAGAGTGGGAGGAGGCAGGAGGAGGGGGGCAGGGCAGGAAAGGAGGGTCGAGGAGGAGAATGACGAGGGTGAGGGAGCGTCATGGATCATGGATTGGCCCGTCTCCGAAGAGCTGGGGAGGGCGACGGGGGCGAGGGGGAGGGGGGGTGGACAGGGAGGGAGGAGCAGGAACGCGGCGAGGGGGCCGGGAGGAGGGAGAGGGCGATCTTCGCCATCCTTGAGCCTCTGGGAGGTCTCTCTGTCGCCACCGGGGGGCGGGGAGCCTGGCCCGGAGAGCCGCGGGTCGCGGGCCGAGGAGGCCGACCACGAAATCGAGGATCGAGGCTTGAGGATCGAGATTTCTGAGCGGGGTGGGGGGTGGGGGCGAGTTGGGGAGGGGAAGCTTGGCGTGCGGAAAGGAAGGGGAGTGGGGGCGCCCTGGGCCGCAAGCCCAGGGGACTGCCAAGGGGAGGGGGCATCGAGAATCGAGGTTGAGGGTCGGGCATCGAGCCCTCGACAACGACGACGACGACGACAACGACGACGACGACGACGACGACCTCGGCGACGACGACGACGACGACGACGACGACGACGACGACGACGACGACGACGACGACCTCGGCGACGACCACGACCACGACTACGATCACGACCACGACCACGACTACGATCACGACGTTGACGACGTTGACGACGACGACGACGACGACGACGACGACGACGAAGACGATGACGACGACTACGACGACGACGACGACGACGACGACGACGACGACGACGACGACGACGACGACATCGACGACGACGACGACGACGACGACGACCACGACCACGACCACGACCACGACCACGACCACGACGGATCGTGCCGACGCCCGAGGCGCGCGCCAGCTGCGGCAGCTGCAGGCTCGGCGCAGAGGCGGACCCAACGACGCCAGGGCGCGCGAAGGCCGACTTCCCGCACCAGGGCCCCTGCAGCCTCGTACCAGAGGGCGACGACGGCGGCGGCGGCGACGACGACGACGACGGCAGCGACGACGACGAGGGCGGCGGCGGCAACTATATCTATAGATGTGTATGTGTATGTGTGCGCATGTGTAAATGTACACATGTGTACAGGTGTGTGTGTGTTTCCATGGATTTAAAACGTTTGTGCATCAATGCAGTGTCATGTATATGTCCCCAGAACTATATCAATGTATATACATATACATACGCATACACATCTCGCATACAACTATGCATTCGCATAAGCTCAGTACAATGTATACTGTATGATGCGCTGTGTGTGTCAAATGTGTGTAAACGTGCATGTGTATGTACGTGTGCATGCGTGTGCGTATACATAAATGGATTATGCATGTGCATGTATGTGTACAGGTATATCTAGGTGTGCGCGGTCATGTGTGCTTGTATGTATGTGTATGTGTATGCATGTGTATTTGCGCGTCCATGCACACATATGCATACATGCGTTTGTATATAGATATACATACATATGAAGAGAGAGATATATATATATATGTTTGTATGCACACATAACGATACACATATGAGCAGCCACCGGTCCAACATTAACTCATGTTGTGTCGGCTTTGAACTGTCCGTTAGCAGTGTTACTGACAAGCCGCCTTCTTTCCGCCCGTGCCCGCTCATCCATCTCCCCGATTCGTAATGTATCCGCTGAGTGTTCGCCTCCTCCTCCTGCTCCTCCTTCTCCCCCTCCTCCTCCGATGACGCAGAGAGAGAGAGAGAGAGAAGGAGAAAGAAACTCGAGACAGCAGCGATCCTTTTGAAAAAAGAAGGTTTGCCAAGGATTTCGTTTGGATCGTTGGGATATCTGGGACGGGAATCACAGAGGCCCTCTGAATTCATTGGGATGTTTGGGTGTTCTAGGATGCCTGACGTCCAGAGCCTGTGAGAGCTGCAGCGTGGACGTCTTTGCTTGGGGTTCCCAAGCCCTTCTGCGATTTCCATTCCAGAAACCATCATACCCGCAGTGAAATCACAAGACTTGGAGCAGCCTTCATTCGCAAACAACCTTGTGTCACAAGGATCGCCGTTCCCTTGAATATGTCTCTGTCTGCCTGTCTGTCTCTCTCTCTCTCTCTTTCTCTCTCTCTCTCTCTGTCTCTCTCTCGTTCTCTCGATCTTCCTCTGGGCCTCTCTGTCTCTCTCTCTCTTTCTCTCTGTCCCTCCCTTGTGCACTCAGGAAGAGAAGGGAGAATGAAGAGGAAGAGGAGAAGGAGAAAGGGGAGGAGGGAGAGAGTGAGAGAGAGAGAGTGGGAAAGAAATGAATGAATAAAGGGAGAGAGCGAGAGAGATGGGGAAACATAACGAGAGAGAGAAGGAGAGAGACTGAGCGAGAGAAAAAGCGAGAGAGAGGGGGAGAGAGAGACGAAACAGGCAGACAGACAGAGACGGAAACGCAAACTTCAGGGAGCAGCGATCCCTGTGACTCGCAAGGTTTGCGAGGGAAGGAGGTGCCAAATCCTGTGGGTTCATTGGAATGCTTGGGATGTCTGGACTGGGAACCGTAGAAACCTTATGAGTTCACTGGGACGCTCGGGATTTCTGTGGTGCTATTCCCAAAAGATCATATGATGTCATTGGAATGCTTGGGATTCCCACGACGATCCTCCCTCTGTCAAGAAATTACTCTGGACCACCCCAGGGCTCCGAACCCCGAGTATCCCAACGAATTCACAGGGTTCGCGACGTCAGGGAAGCCCAAAACCTGTTATGTCACTGGGATGGTTGGGATTTATGGGGCGTCAATCCCAGAAACCTTGTTATTAAATTCGGATGCTTGGGACCCCTGGGATTTACCTCCCTCCGACAAACATCGACCCTGGACCACCCAGGGCTCCGAATCCCAAGAACCCCAGTGACTTCACAGGGTTCACGACTTCAGGGAAACGTATGTGAATAGTCGTACAAATACACAGACATACTTACATACATGTATGTATACCTACATATGTGCATACATGCATGCATATATATATATATATATATGTATACGTGTGTGTATACATGCATGCATACATGCATACATGCATGCATGCATACAAACATAAATACAGACATACATACGCAATGCATGCATATGTATATACATACGTCTATGCATGTACATATACATACACACATACATACATACATGCATGCATGCATACATGCATACATACATACATGCATACATACATACAGGCATACATACGTACGTACATGCATACATAATGCATACATGAATGCAAATGTGCATGTATAGGTATACACACGTATACATGCATGCATGCATACCTACATGCATGCATACATACATGCATACATACATACACACATACATGCATGCATGCATGCATACATGCATGCATGCATGCATGCATGGATACATTCATTCATACATGCATGCATACACGCATACATGCATATGTGCATAAATGCGTGCATGCGTACATGCATACATGCATACATGAATGCATGCCAATATTGATACATGCATACATACGCACGTACGTACGCATGTACATACACACACATACACACGTACATGCATGCATGCATACATGCATACGTACATACAGCACAGTACAGCACAGCACAGCACAGCACAGTGCAGTACATTACATACATACATACATACGTACGTGTGTACATACATACATGCATGCAGCAATGTGCATGTATGTATGTGTAGATATGTCCACATGTCGGTCATGTGGTGCGTGCGCGGCCAGGGCCTCAATAATGGAATCATCAACATCGCCATGTCTCGCGCTTTCACCATCAACGGTGAAGGAGGCTACCAGTAAGGGGTCAACTCTGCGACCAAGTCGAAGACGACTTTGGTGAAGTCCAAGTAGAAGGTATGATGTAGATATCGCCTTTCATGCCAGCTGGGGTCCTCGTAGACGGGTGGAGATACGCCGTGACACGGGTACCCGTCGCCTAAGTGTCCGCCGGAATGTGGCATTGACGATACCCAATGGCAAGTGGAATGTTCGCAAACATGAGCCATAGTGGCACTGGCATGAGCAACTACAGGAGTTACCTTTGGAAAGAGTGGCCCCCCAATGGCCCAAGAGCACCGCAAGACGGCCCAAGAGAGCCGCAGGACTGCCCAAGATGGCACAAGGCAAGGGGGGCTCCAACGAATGTCCAAGAGGGCTCCGAAAGAGCCACCAAGAAGTCACAAGATAGCATACCACTCTGGAACCCATGTGCAACCCTTGTGAACCCAACAACCTTTGCGGGAATCAGAATGCAGCAACCATATTTGAGTGAGTACAACGACATTCGGAAGAGGTTTTAATCCAACATCGACCGCAAATGAATGGCGTGTCCACATAAGTAGGGGGCGGCGGTGACTCGCCGCAAGGCCGCAGGCGTCCTCGAGCGCAAGAAAGGAGGACCGAGCAGGAATACAGCAGATGAAGAGAGGGAGAGAAACATGGGCAGAAGAACGATCCACATGCTCTGGTATTGGCATGGGGGAAAAGAGGCAAGATCAGACAGCATCGAATCGGGAGTTTGGATCGCACCAGAATGTGCGCGAGACCAGGCCGCATCCGGACGGAGCAAGGACCGAATTGGATCGGCCGCGCCAACATGCATGACAGAGCCATGCAAGCATCGGGACCTGTCGGCTCGTCGGGATATCGAGATCGACATCGAATAGCATCGAAATCGATATCGATCGAATTGCATCGATCGGGTCGATATCGAATCGAAATCGAATTGAATCTGGGTCGATATCGAATCGATGTCGAATTGAGTCGATATCAAATTGCAGCGATCGGATCGAGATGCGCAATCGGAAGGGTGGCAGGGAACAGGAAGGGGAGCCAGGCAACAGTGCACCAGTCCAGGCCGGACCCCCGCCCTGGGGGGCACGAGGGAGGAGAGAGCAGGAGGGGATCTTACGCTCCAGGTGCTCGCGCCTCGCAGCTTGCCTAGGAAACGAGAAGGAGGGGGTGGGAGGAAGACGGAAGACGAAGCCAGGCTCGAGACGAAGTCGGATCGTGACAAATCGGGGATCTCTGAAACCCAGCGGGTCTGGTGGAGGTATCGAGCACCGCGGCAGTTCCAGAGCGCTCCGGAACGATCTCAGAGCATTCCAGGAAGTCCTGGAGCGATCTATGTATACCGATCCTAGGCCTGCCTGAAGATGTGAGAGGGGAGGAGAAGCGACGGATCGAGAGAGGGGGGGAGCTGGCATTCGCTGAACTCCTTGGCTCGAGTGCACTCTGAGAGGCTGCGCAAAAGATCTACGAATCCGGCCGCCAGCCAGTCGATACATCTGCCCCTCAGTCCCACGTCGCCTCGGCAAGCCTACCCGTCTGGAACTCGACGAGAACGCCACCGACATTACCACCGCCGACCAGACCCTCAACGTATACGTTTTCTGCGAGTCCTCCAGAGGTATCATCGGGGCACACGCACATCATATCCCTGCCTGCGAGGCTGGCGGCAGCCTCGTTGTCGTTCAGGCTGTCGGTGTGGTGCGGCTGCATGCGCTGCTCCCTGATCTTCTCCCAGCGGACCTTCCACTCCGGCTTGCTGTGGCGGGGGCCAGTCTGCTGGTCGAGACCGTCCCTGTGTCGCTGGCACTCGGGCGTAACATCCTCCAGGGACTCAGGGTGCTCGTCGAACCCAAGCAAGCCGCCGACGTCCGCTCGGCCCAGCGAGCTCAGGCGCCTTACGGCCAGATTCAGGTGCTCCTGCCTCGGCAGGTCCTGCCGAATGATGAACTTCGTAGGCTCGCTGCTCAGCAACTTGTTAGTCACCTGGATTTCGACCTGCCCTGCCACAGTCGGCACGTTCTCCCTGGCGTCCTTGTTGCTGTGCCATTTCGCCGTGGACACAGTCACCCCGAAGCCATCCTGTGTTTGAGGCTCCGAGACGACGTAGCTCGCGTCGGCCCACTGCGAAAGACTCTTCCAAGAAGTCTCGTCGGCATGCGCGTCGGGGGTCCGATCCAGCACCCGAAGGCCCAGAAATTTGTCGGTTTCGTTCTTGGTGTGCGACCTGAGGTAGGAGCGCACCTGCACAACCTTGCCGCCGAACCAGCTGCCTGAGAGCTCCACCTCGGTGATGTACGTGGTGCACGGCTTCCCGTGTTCGGGGAGGATAACGGCCTTCAGCTCCACCTCGGCGGGCTTGACAGTGTTCTGGGGGATCCGCAGCAGAGTAAAATCCCCTCCGTGGTTCACGTCGAAGTGCTCCCCATTCAGATTTACCAGGTGCGGGTCGCCCTTGGCCGACACTGTCGGGGCTGGTGTCGGCAAGGTGGTGGGGATGCAAGCTCCGCACCCACCATTGCCACTAATGTCGCACTTCGTTGACTCGCCACAAACTTCGGAGCCACATCCGCACGGGAAGGAGCTGGGATAGCCAACTCCATCGGTCGAAGAGCAGGTCTTGGTAACACGGTCGAACTGGCTGAAATCCATAGTTAATGCTGGAATGTCGAAGGAGAGGGCCGGGGTGGTGGGCGGGGCGCCTGTGATGACAAACGTGCCGTGGTCGCTAGCACTTTCACAGCAGCACTTCGAAATCGTGATTGAATCCCCGACGGACACAGCGAATCCGCCCAAGTCGGTGTCCTTGTTGACATAGATGCTGCTGTCACTCACACTTGCACTCGCGCTGAGGTACATGGCATCATTCTCCATGCAACTGTCGCAGTCGGCAACGGCGAATGTGCCAGTATCGCAACTGGAGCACTCAGTCGTGCGACGACGCCTGGTTTGCCCAGTGCATGATTGGGGAACGCTCGTGCCAACCGCCACATACTGTCCGCAAGGAGCATCACCATTCGTTGGCAGCTCTGTAGGGCAGATTGCTTCCGTCTCGTTGAGGCAGCCGTCGCCATCCAAGTCGTACTGCTCATAAGGCGGACTCATGTACGTCGCATTTGCACCCGCAATTTGGGCCTCCGAAGGCTCAAGACAACCACTACCATCTGTGTCGTAATATACGAACGAGCAGCACGAACCAGTGCAATTGCACATGCATGGAACCCCAGGCTCCATCGTGGGTTCAGGCGTCTCCGCTGGGCGGCCGTTGGAGTCCTACGGGGAAGATGTTCAAAATCATCCATGCTTAGGGTTGGCAATGCAGAGGGGGGGTAAACAAAAAGCGGAGGCCGCAATCCCACCAGACATCTGGGCTGCAATCCTCGAAGCCCCGTAGGTGGGAGGTGTAGCCTCCCCATGGGCTCGACATCGGTGGACTGTTGGCAATTCAGGTGTCATGTTTCGTCTCTGAGGCCCAAGGCGCCGAATGGCAAAACCATACCGAAACAAACTGTTTATGCCGCTTTGGGGCTCCAAGATGGCCCCCAGAGGGCCAGCTGTCTCCGGGACCATCCCGGCTGCTGCTCTCGACAAGCTCCACAAGCAGCCCAAGAGGCCATCAGGACGACGCCCCCAAGAGGATCCAGGAGGAGGAGGAGGAGGAGGAGCCCAAGACGGATAAGAGACTCCCCAAGATAACCCCAAGAGGCGTCCAAAAGGCGACCAACGGTGTCAAAAAGGCCCCTCGGACGGCCCAGGCAGCCTCGCGGACGCGCCCGAGACCGCCTGAGGGCCGCCAGGAGACTCCCGAGACGACCTCAGAGGCCAGCCCCTTCTTCCACTACGAGGCTCACGGGAGGCGGCTACGACGGTCGCCAGCAGCGCCCACGACGAGCCCTCATCCCCGAGGGGCCCTCAGCACTGCACAAGAGATTACCGAGAAGGCCGCCGAGGAGGGGGGGGCCGAGAGGCCGGCGAGGGCCTCTGGACTTACTCGGCCCGGGAACCCCCACGCGTGCACATCCTTCCTAGCGCTGTCCTTGAGGACTGGCGGGGTACGAGCGGAAGCAAATGCGAACGAGACCGAATGGGATCGGCTGCACGCAGAGAGTGACCTCAGGCAAGAGTGGCCTCTGCTGCGCGACTTTCGGGGCGCGGGGATGCCAAACCCGAGCGCGCAAGCCGCTGCCATCGCATCGCAGTCAGCCATCTGGGGACCCCGGTGTACCCGCCCCAAAGGTCACTCCGGCGACAGGCCACTCTTGCGTGTTTGCGTGCAGCCAAGGGAGAGCGACCGAGTACAAAAAGCTCTTGTCGTGACGACGTTGGCGCTGGTTTCCAAGGGCTCCGAACTTCGCGCTTCGCGCTGCGCGAAGCGCGAAGTGCGAATAACTTCGCGCTCTCGCGCCGCCTGCCAGGGAAGAGGAGGAGGAGGAGGAATCGGAGCCCCTCGAGGGCGCCCTTGGTTTCTGACACCGCATGGACCGTGCAAACTTGAGCAATCGCGGCTTCGGCTTCACGATAGCGCAGATCGTTCGCTTTCGGCCGATTCTGGGTCATCGGCGGCGTTCAACCTTAAACGCCCGCGCTGGGGTCGCCGCCGCGTCGACACGACATGATCCTAGCGTACTTCACCATGTGCTCTGTCGATCTGAATTTCAAAAACCAATATCTCGCTAGGGACATGCTCAACTGTTTAATTCGCTGTCCCTATGCGACCTCGCTATCGCAGAATACCAAGAGACCAAGAGGGCCCCACGAGGGCCCAAGAGAGCCCTCCAGGAGGATACAGACAGTCCAAGAAGGCCTCAAGACAGACCAAGCAAGACAAACCAAGCAAGACGGCCCCAAGCCAGCACCAAGACATCCCTAGACGGCCCGAAAACACGCCAAAACGGCCTGGAGACACCTCCAAGGGACGCCACGACGGCACCGAGAGGTCCCAGGAGAGGCCCCCTGGCGCCCGAGAGAAGACCAAGAGAGCCCCAGTACTGCCCATGCCTTTACGCCCTGGAGAAGAGCGCACACGCATCTGATTCTCCTGACTCCTCACCTATGCTCCTCCTGATCGTCCGTCCCCTCATCATCCTCCTGCTCTTTGGTTGCGAGGCTTGCGTGTTAGTTTTCCCCTGGTGGACCGCCATGACTCCCTCTCTGCGGGCTGAAACATCATCAAAATTACGTGGGAGATAATATACCCCTGAGTCCGTGAAGTCTTCAGTCCGCAGCCTGGCCGCCTCATTGCCGTCTGGCCCGTGCACAGACGCCTGGATGAGCTGCAGCTCGGCGCCGACCACGGAAGCCAGCGCGGATACCTAGGAGGACGCCAACAGTACACGTTCACCGATCCTGGCCAGGCCCATCCTGCATTCGGGGTCGGTGCATACGCCCTCCTGGCTCGGGCAGGAAGGCATGCGTACCGATCCTGGGCCCAGGATCGGCCTGGCCAGGATCGGCGTGAGGGCATACCCGGTGCCCTCCGAGATGCCGTCGCGAAAATCAGCGTGTGCGCCATCGCCGAGAAGACGACGGCGCGGAAGCGTAACAGGCAGTAGGTGTTCAGTTCAGATGCCCAGGGCAAGATGTGCTCACCTCGCGGGCCTTGGGCAAACGTGGCCACGGAACGGAAGAGGGGGCAGGACTCGCCCACCTAAGCCGTGTGTTTCGTGCTTCGTTGTGCGCTCGCTTTCCCAAGAAGTCGAACAGAAAACGGCCCACGAGATCGCCACAACACCGTGTAGGACCAGCCCTGGGAGAAGGGCGTTCCTGGGAAATGCTGACACGAAGGTCTGAATCGCTTGACTGGATCCCCGAGCAATGCTTGCACTAGGAGCCTATTCCCCGTGTCGGCGAACACTGGCCCTGCGTGCTATATTTGCCGGTGGCCTGGCCCCGCCTCGGGGTCCTGGCCCTCATTCTCTTGCACAGCTGTGTTCTAGAGCTCGGAGCCCTTTATGCTCGTTCGTCGTCGATCGTGCCGAATCGTCGCGCCCCCCCCTGCCCCCCCATCCCAACCCTGATGTCGACCCTGGCCTCCCCGCTAAACGAGCCTCCCGAGACGGCCTACAACTGATTTCAGATGCCAAAGGGGGCTCGATGATAACCCATGGAGCCCCAAGAGGTGCTCCAAATGGCCACATGACAATCCACGAAACGGCCCCGACAGGCGAAAATTCTCCAAACATCAAAGGTTGTTGCACATGCATTGCGTGTTGAACGTGTCAGCTCCAGGGCCCTAGAGGCTTCCGAGATATTCCAAGAAGCACCCACGAGTCCCCTAGAGGACACCAGACGGCCCCAAGCTGGGCCGAGATGGCCCTCAAGGCGGCTCTAAGACGGCTCCTAGACGGCCCAATACCGGCCCCACAAGGCGCCCCCAGACGGCCCCTATGCCCTCCAAATCGGCCCCCTCAGGCCCGAACGGGCCCCAAGAAGCCCCCAAGAGAGCCCCTAAGTGAGCCCAAGATGGCCCCAGGCAGGCGACAGGATTGCCCCGGGAGATCCTCCCCTCCTCCCTGCAGCATCCTCCTCCTGTCCCTTGCGACTCCCTCGTGCGGAGTGCTCCCTCGTGCTCGAGCCAAGGCGTGCAGAGCCCGCGCGTGGAGTCCAGACAGCGAGGGAGCGACCACTTCGGACCCACGCAGTGGCACCAGAAAGGATCTGCGTGCCGGCGCCCAGCCGTCGATGGGCACACCGCCCCGCCCACGGAGCACCGCCCAGAAGGTGCCACACACGTCGTCGGCGGTGGTGTTTTTCCTCCTCCTCCTCCTCCTCCTCCTCCTCCTCCTCCTCCTCCTCCTCCTCCTCCTCCCCCTCCTCCTCCTCCCCCTCCTCCTCCCCCCCCTCCCTCCTCCTCCCCCTCCCTCCTCCTCCTCCTCCTCCCTCCTCCTCCTCCTCCTCCTCCTCCTCCTCCCTCCTCCTCCTCCTCCTCCTCCTCCTCCTCCTCCTCCTCCTCCTCCTCCTCCTCATCCTCCTCCTCCTCCTCCTCCTCCTCCTCTCCTCCTCCTCCTCCTCCTCCTCCTCCTCCCTCCTCCTCCTCCTCCTCCTCCTCCTCCTCCTCCTCCTCCTCCTCCTCCTCCTCCTCCTCCTCCTCCTCCTCCTCCTCCTCCTCCTCCTCCTCCTCCTCCTCCTCCTCCTCCTCCTCCCCATCCCCCCTCTCCGCCACCCGCGCGGCGAACGCTCGCGCGGGGCGCCCGCTGGTACGCTAGCGTGCAGCGCGCGGGCATGTGATTGCCAGATCGAGCTGCGGCTCCACAGGGATGCATCGCCACAGGGCCGCGCCCGGAGGGCCCCGCCCCGGGGGGTCACACGTGTGCCGCCGGTGGCAGTGCGCGGCCAGTCTGGACCGGCGGCGAGCTGGGTCCAGCTGGCGGTGGAGCTGGCGGCGGGGCGCGTCCGAAGCGAATATCGGGCACCCGCATGCCCTCGGGCACCCGCATGCCCTCGGGCACCCGCATGCCCTCGGACGGCATGCTCCTCACCCTTTTCGGCCTCAGGGGGCCCCTGCTGGGCCTCAGGACCGCCAACAACCGACTCGGGATGAGAAGCTGGTCCCTGGGAAAGCAAGCAGTGCTGAACACGCCCGGCCACTCGCCAGCGTGGCAGCGCGGGCCCCGGGATCTCTTACTCCTACGACGGGACGGGCCGACAAAGAAACGCGCAAGGTAAGGGACAGGAGCAGGCAGGACAGCGAGGAGCCGAGGAGCGGGAAAGGGAGGGAGAGGGCGGGAGAACGACAGGAAAGGACAGACCTGGGAAGGGGTCGCACAAACATGGATTAGCGATCCTTGGATTTGGCGCGCGGTCGCCAAATCCATGGATCGGGGGAGGCGCCCTCCCCCAAAATGCGGCCGATGCCGCCCCGTTCGGCGGCGGAAATCCGCGATTCCCCATGGAAACGGGACCCGTCGCTAATCCGCGCCCCCTTGATCCATGCTTGCGATCGCATGGGGATCGGTCGAGACCTCCGGGGGTCGACGCTACGAAGAAGTCAGGACGTCCGGGGGGTCTGGGCAGTGCGCGGCCACAGGGGTCCTGCGCCTGTCGAGGCGCGTGTCGTGGGCGATGGCCTACCGGTCTGGGCCACAAGGCCTCGCGACCAGGTTTAGGTCGGGCATGTCCCCCTGCAGGCGGATTTCAGCAGAAACATCAAAAATAGTCACAAAAATAAAATGAGCAAAAAATTGTCAACAAAATTGTCCCCAGACTATGTTTTGACTATTCTTGAACAGCCCTCCTGTAGAGGGACATGCCTGTCTTAGAACTAGATTCCCGCGTGTGCCGGCGGCGGTCAGGAACGGCCGCGGGATTTCGCCCATAGGGCCCCCCGCCCATCAGCCGCCGTGTCCTGCAGCACGTCACGTAAAGCGTACGCGAAGGCTCGTTAGTTGTCTGCTAGGTTTCTGTATGTTTACATCGCCGACCCCCCTGTCTTCCGCACGCACCTCCCTCCCTCCCTCCTCGACGTTGCTCTCTGGCGATTTGCTCGGGACCATTCGATCAGGCATCGTCGACAGCATCAGTCTGCGACCCCTCCTCCCTCGTTATACCTGTTGGTTCACAACTGGTCAGCCCCCACGCCCTAGAGGTTGGATGGGGCTGTGGTGTTCTCTGCCTGGCAGTGCGGCATAGAATTACTACCCAAACTGTTTCGAGAGTTTCTGCCCTCCAACCTTGTGGCCCCCTATAGGGACCCCAGGCGGCGCTGTGGTTGTCAACGTTTCCTCCTGCCGAGTCGATCCGTTCCGAAATGCATTCTCGAGCGCAAAATGGGGCTCCCGCAGGGTGCCCTTTTAATCGATGATCCGATGCTCAAAATGTGCAGCAACTACACGGACGGAGGTTGGCTCTCTTTGCTTGCAAACGAGGCTCTCGCCTGAGACGTCCTAGATCTCTGTGACAATTTGAGCTATCGTTGGGTATGTATGTTATGGTTGTTGTGCCCGGACGGAACACCTGGGCGACACAATCTGAAGGGAGGTGCCCAAGGTGCCTGCATGAATTCACATGCAGTCGGACCCCGCAACAGAAATGGCAGCGCAGACACGCCCCAGGCGTCACATCTGCGCCGCCATGGCGAAGTGCCTCGAGAGCCACCCCGAGACACGACCACCGGCACCACCCCCACTTGGCCGCCGGCCTCAAACAGCGCAAACAGCCTCAAACAGCACGGCCCTGCCTCTGCGCAGATCCCACAAGCGAAGGACGGAAGGCAGGTCCTCAACACAGCGGTGCTTCGCCGGAACGGCAGGCCCGCGGGGTGGCTCGTCAGTCGCGGACGGCGCCTCCCGCAGTGGGAACGGAACAGCTGCGGGGACTCACGGGGAGGGGACTTGGGACGCGAGGGTGGGCTGCAGCATCTTTGGTGTATCCTGGACCACCCCTCCCCCCCTCCCCCTCCCCCTCCCCCTCCGCCTTCACCTCCTCCTCCGCCTCCTCCTCCTCCTCCTCCTCCTCCTCCTCCTCCTCCTGCTCCTCCTCCTCCTGCTCCTCCTCCTCCTCCTCCTCCTCCTCCTCCTCCCTTCCTCCAGCACCCACGAGTGTGACCCTCCACCATTCCAGAGCATGCAGGGGAGCATCACCTCGCGGACAGATCACACGTCGGCATGGTGCGATGTGGATTATCCTGGCATGCGCAGCGACGCTCGACCTGGAGTTCGCGTGCGCCGCGCGGGCACAAGCGGCTGCTGGACGAACGACCCCATTCATCACTACCCACCAAGCCACCCCAACCTGACTCGAAAGCCTCAATTTGCCATCCTTTCCCAAGGGGGGGGGTCGCGGAAAATTGAAACATGATCGACCCACGAACCCGGAAAGGGATTGAAAACTGCGAGGCATGGAACCGTTTCTAAGGACCTCAAGTGCATCTGCAATTGGGCGATGTCAGGGGAACATGCCAGGGGGACGTGCCGCGGAACGTCCCAAGGGACGCGCCAGGGGACGTGCCAAGGGACGTGCCATGGGGACGCACCGCCGGACGTGCCAAGGGGACGATCTACGGAACGTGCCAACGGGCGTGCCACGGGACGTGCCAAGGGACGTGCCGCGCGACGTGCCAGGGGGACTCGCCACGGGACGCGCCACGGAACGTGCCAGGGAACCCCTTGTAAACTACGCTTTGTCAGCGCTGCCAGGGCCACGCTCTTTCGCAAATCACGCAAGATTTGCGCGCCCAATGCCACGATCCCGCGTAAATTACGCTGCGTCCGCGCTCCCAGGGCCGCGATCCCTCGTAAACTACGCTGCGTCCGCGCTCCCAGGGCCACGATCCCTTGTAAATTACTCTGCGCCCGCGCTGCCAACGTCGCGATCCCCCGTAAATTATTTTGCGTCAGCTCCCAAAAAGCAACGATCCCTCGTAAATTACGGTGCGTCCGCACTCCCAGGGCCGCGATCCCTCGTAAGTTACGCCTGCGTCCGGGCTCCCAGGGCCCTCGTAAACACGATCCCTCGTAAATCCGCCGGCCCCCTTGTGGGGCCACCAGGCTGTAGGCCTGTGATTCGCAGTTTCCTGTACCAGTCGTAGTTTGTAGTTTCCAGTGTTACAGTTCTGCTTCTTGCTGGTTACTGTAACTAGTTGATTGACCGCGCGAGGGGGGGGAGGCCCAAACCAGATTTTTAGCACCACCTGGGCGCGTTGTCTGAATTGCTGGGGGGGCTCGAAATCACACCCCTCACGCAGATCCGCAGGGTCAGGGTCCAAAAACATAGGGGATTTGCCACATTTCTAAAATTCAGTGCCACCCCTCACGCAGATCCGCGGGGTCAGGGTCCAAAAACACATGGGATTTGCCACATTTCTGAAATTCGGTGCCACCCCTCACGCAGATCCGCGGGGTCAGGGTCCAAAAACACAGGGGATTGCCACATTTCTGAAATTCGGCGCCACCCCTTACGCAGATCCGCGGGGTCAGGGTCCAAAAACACAGGGGATTTGCCACATTTCTGAAATTCGGTGCCACCCTTCACGCACATCCATCGCAAGGCGTGGTAACCCAAACTGCGAGAACTCCCTCGGCCCTTTAATCGCAAGGTGTGGTAACCAAGCCCGTAAACCATACACGTCTTACCAATCGCCAGGTGTGGTAACCCCTCTTGTGATCAGTTGGTTTTGCTGATTGCGAATCGGCTTCGCATGAAGTTTCGATACTGCTTCACGACAGCGCCAAGGCCTCATGACTTAGCTCTTCCATGGCCCATTCTCCGAGAGAGGGGGCCGGAGGCAGGGGGCGAAGCCCTTACGGATTACGCTACGTCCGCGCTGCCACGCTGCCCCGTAAATTACGCGGAATTCACGCTCCCAGAACCACCAGGGCATCCTGGAGCGTTCAGGCCTCTTGACCTCTCCAAAAGAAGCGCTTCGCTCGAGACATCCTCGAAAGTTCTGCGCGCAGGACGCGCCATCCTCGAGCGGGCACACAAAAGTCAACATTCCAATATTTGCTTTAAAAATTTAGGGTCTCCACACCTGTGTTTTATCATGGATTCTGCGCAAAATGCTCCGCACCCCGTTTTTGTTTAGGAAACGTGTGTTTGCGGACCCCGTCATTCATCGAGGATCCGAAGTGGGGAGCGCATTTTCCTCGAGCGAGCTCGCGCCAAACGCACTTTTTGCAACTGAAAATCGCACATTACCTTCTGTCTCATCGCAGAAGAAATTCGCTGGCGGTCTGGTAGGTAGTCAGTTCAGATTGGTCTGCAAAGCGAGCTATACACAAATAACTTGCTCCGCACTTCGAAATGTGTTTAGCCTTTATCGCAAGAGCTAGGACGGTCACAGAGGCGTTGGGATCCCCACGTTGAAAACGACCTGTGCTCCGCCTGTGTAACTATTGTGATGTTTTGGGACGGGTGTGCGCGGCGCAAAGTCGACAACCCCATGTTGAAAACGAGCGTGCGTGGCGCCATGGCGAAAACCTTATGTTTCAACCTATTTGTGTTCCATCCGTGCAACTGTTAGAAAT
Source organism: Prorocentrum cordatum (assembly GCA_963575745.1). Taxonomy (NCBI): domain Eukaryota; class Dinophyceae; order Prorocentrales; family Prorocentraceae; genus Prorocentrum; species Prorocentrum cordatum. Next base: position 107,547 of record CAUYUJ010020791.1, on the reverse strand, counting down.
TCTCCAGATTCGAGATAAGGAGTTGCGAGGAGGTCTGATGCGAAACGCCCAGGCCGCCCCGACGCTACGTCTAGTGGTGCGTCGGGGAGAGGTTATATGTAGGGAAGAGGGATAGGGGAGGAGGAAGAAGGGGAGAGAAACAAGAAGGAGTGATGATGGGGAGACGGAGGGAGAGAGGGTCAGATTCAGACTACATGGTGGGCTGCACGCGACTCCACCACCTCATTTCAGGTCGATATCGATATCGAACGTACTGCAAAGCCCGCGCGCGCGGAGGACTGGCATTCAACAGCGTGCTTGCCCGAGGCTCGGACATGGGGAGTTGCCGACGAGGGGTCTCAGAGGAAGAGAGCGTCCGTGAAGAGAAAGCGGGGGCTGAGGCGCCTGTGGGCATGCAGCGTCCGCATCAGCTGGGACGTCGACAGGCTGGCGCTGGGTTTGCTGGACTTCCCGCCCAGGCTGCTGAAGACGGTCCTTGCACGGGGCACCCGCGCTCGCGACTGCCGCCCCGCCTGTGCAGCGCCCCGGTCGTCCCACTCGCACACTCTTCCCTCCGCCGTCGATGTACATCCATGCGGATAGCACCCAATTTTGTGGGTGGAGCGGCCCAGGAAAGGCCAGGCCACGCACGAACACACACACACACACACACACACACACACACACACAAGCACACAAGCACACACACACACACGTGTTTTGGCGTCACGGACCCGCGCACAACGACAGGGCGTCCAAAGTCGGTGAAGAGAATGCGCGCGCGACTAGATGCCGAACCCTCGAGCACACACACACACACACACACACTTTTTGGTGTGCGGGTCGAGAGCGAACCTCTTCCAGTTAAGAGCTAGGCGGGCCGCGCAAAGCACTAATTGGGGAGACAGGGCGCGGGCGGGCGGGGCCTCAGGCGGCCGAAGGGCGCGGGGTACAGGCGGCGCCGAAGAACTTGCACAGGAAAAGTTACGCCTTGGACAGGAGCCGGGGGCGAAGTCCCAGAGGGAGAGTGACATGGTGTTGCCGTCAACGGCGCGCCAGGAACACCATCCTCGAGTGCTGCGTGGGGAGGGCCGTGACCAGGTCAACGCCCGTGAACGAGCACACACACACACACACATCGAGCGTTCGCGGGTGGGCGACTCAACGCACCGTTACAACAGCCAGCGCGCGCGAGCAGGCCGGGCCGGCGGAGCCGAGGCGGCGCGCAAGCGAGCGCGGGCGGGCTCGATCGCAGGGCCAAAGCCGGCCAGAACCAGGACGACCAGGAGGAGGAGGAGGAGGAGGAGGAGAAAAGGAGAGCCGAGCAAGGAGAGCGAGGAGCGAGGAGCGAGGAGCGACAGCGGACAGCCGAGGGGGAGGAGAGACGGACGCAAGGGAGAGGGCCCGACCGACGGGGGGGTGGGAAGTCCGAGGGGAAGGAGGGAGAAACCACACGCCACGCGAAGAGGGGGAGGAGCCAGCCGAGGATGGGGGCGAGGGGGAAGACGGAGGCACAACACGAAGGCAGGGGGGGGGAGGAGGGGCCACAGGGCGGCCGAATGCCCGCCCGGTGGGCAGCACGCGCGGAGGCCCCGCCGCCGTGAGAAGTGCAGACGGCAATGCTAATGAACAGGGAGCACAGCCCTGGACGCCGCGGCCAGAAGCGCTGGGGTGCCCTCGCAGCGAGAAGCCTGCTGGTGCGTCTCCTTTCAGTCGGGGAGCGGCTCCCTCTGCGACCGGCCGCACCACCTCTTGATCGCGTCGAGCGCGCAGTACCTGCCGACCTCGCCTGGAATCGGCCGGTGTCTCCAGTTGGGATCGTGGAGCGGCGGCTGCATGTGCTTGCGGTGGTCATTGTGGCTCCTGAGTCGTCGTAAGAAATGACGGTGTCACGGAGGCCCAGCTCGGGGATCTCCGCTTGCACCGTGGGGCCCTCGCGCAGCTGCACGGGCACGGGGACGGAAGCGGAAGCGGAAGCAGCGGTGCGGGGGTCGCCCGCGCCCAGGCCCCTGGAGGGCGGTCGGGCTCGCTGGAAAAGCAAATGTGCAAGAATCCGTCGACGTGGTGAAATCAGGAATGGCCTGGGGCCTGAGGCATCAAGCTCAATCGCTGAAGCGTTTGCATGGACGGCCGGGCAGGCGGGTGCCCTCAGGGGCACAACGGGGACGCACAGCGGCAAGGACTGCCTGGTCCCCTCGCTTCCGGTGAAGTGCAGCTTGGCGTCCGCGAGAAGCGCAGAGTCGGTCTCCTTCGCCGCGAACTCGAAGCTCTCGGGCACGTCCACCGCCCTCTGCGCAATCGGGACTTGGCACTCCAGATTTCGTAATAAAGGGAGGGGGGTCTCATTTCGGGGGGGTCTGAAATGGCGTGTCTTGGAGGGTCCAGACCCCCTCCCTTTTATTACGAACTCTGGAGTACTCGATCTCAAGCGACTCGATGGAGAAGCCCTCCGTCGCCTTCGCGAAGCTCGCGGGCAGCAGCGCATCCATCCTGCCCGGGCCGATGTCGACGAAGGTACCGAACTCCTTGAGCGCACGAACGGTGCCCTGGAGCTGCTGGCCCACCTGCAGGTCGCCGATCTTGACGCCGCTGCCTCCCGCGGCCTCGGCTCCAGGCTCTCCGGAGACCATCTTGTTTCCCGCGGCGTCGACATTGACGACGACCAGACCCTTGAGCTCGTCGCCACTCTTGTACTCTGCGCCGTCCTTCATCAAGCGCGTCGGAAGCAGCGCCTGGAACGAGGCTCCAATCTCGATGAAAGTTTCGAAATTCATGATTTGTCAGCCTTTCCATCGATCACCTCGCCCTCAGAGAAGTCGCCAGCAAGCTTCTTCGAGGAGACGGCCAGGTGCCGCCTGGACGGGTCCGCCTGGATGATCTTGAGGCCCGTCAGCTCCTGTGCGCGCTTGAACAGATCATTGAGCTTGTCGAGCTCGGACACCGAGTACAACGCGTCGTGCTCGGCACCCAAGTCCACGAAGACGCCGAAGTCCATGCCGCCTGACACATTGCTGTCCACCGTGTCACCGACCTTGAGCTCGCTCAGGGACGTCGTCTCGTCCTCCTGTTGGCCATTCAGGACCTTGGTGGATCTGACCTCGAGCTGGCTTCCGGCGGTGTCGGATTCGACGTCGAAGAGGTTGGTGATCTCATCGCCCTCGTCATGCTCTGACAGTGGCTTCGAGAGGCTCTTCTCGCGGATGTCTGCCTCGCGAATGGCGCCGACGTCGATGCTGAGGCCGCCCGCCGTCTTCTTGGTGATCGTGCCAGAGACCTGCGCGCCGCGGGGGAAGGCGGAGATCGGCGCGCCCGCCTGGGTGAACACGGAGATCCTGCTGGTCGCAACCTCGATGGTCACGATGGTGATGTCGGCCACCTCGCCGACGGTCCACTCGCTGGCCTGCCTGCCCACGAACGAGAGCGGGCAGAGCACCGAAACCGTGATCCTGGCGTCGAAGAAGACCCCGAACTTCGTAGTGCTCTAGACTCGATAGCAAAGGGGGGGGGGGGAGAATCAGCTCACGTAGCTGATTTTCCCGGCGCCTGCCGGCGCCGGAGGCGGCCATGCATCGAGGAAGGGGCCCGTCGGTGAGGCCGAAACCAGCTGCATGCAGCAAATTTCGTAACCCCCCCCTTCCCAATCCCCCCCCTTCGTCCGGCCCGATCGACGCTGCCCTCGAGGGCCTCGCCCGCCCTGCACTCGGAGGGCCTCTGCTGCGTCGAGACCTCCAGATCCCTGCCTCTCGAGGCTGGCGGTCGAGACGCGCAGGCCCTCGGCCTGCTTGCCCTCCGCGTGCTCGTCGACGGGCTTTTCTCCAACTGGCCGATGCGAGAGACAGGGCGTCGCGCTGGCCGCGCCGCCGGCAAAGGCGCTGGCGCGGGGGCGGGAGGGCAGGGAGGGAGGGCAGGGAGGCAGGGAGGGAGGGCAGGGAGGCAGGGAGGGAGGGCAGGGAGGGAGGAGGAGGAGGAGGAGGAGGAGGAGGAGCAGGAGGAGGAGGAGGCCGAACTGGGGGTTGGCCCTGATGGCGGTGCCCTGGACCTCTTGGCCGTCGACCAGGTCCTCGACTCCTCCAGGGGCTCGGTCGGGAAGCGCAGCGGCGGCAGGGCGTCGGACGGCCCGTCGCCGTGGAAGGAGGCGCCCATGTTGGGAGCGGCCCCCTCGCAGGTGCCCCGGATGATCTCGCCGCGGGCCGCGCGCTCTGGGCATGGCAGGCGACCCTCCCATAACGAAAAAACGCGACGCTGGCGACTGTCGACCGAAAAGGCGCACCAACACGCGCCAGAACGGAACGAAAACAAAGCCGCGCCCGCCCGCGGCGAGTCCAGGAGGAGGCGGCCAAACAAGAGGCGGGCAACGATTCTGCGCACAAAGACCACCTCCAAAAAATTCGTTCCGAATTTTGTCTCTGCGAGTCCGCCGCCCCCGAGCCCTCCTTCACCTTGACAGGAGGCCGCCTTGACGTTCAGGCGGATCTTGCGCGCGGCTGGGACGTCTCCCGTCTGGACCTCCGTGATGGTCAGTCTGGAGGTTTTGTCGCCCACCGTGTACCTGGTGCCCTTTGGGATCATCATCGATGGGAGCAGAGCGTCCTTCTCTGCGCCGCTGTCCACGTAAATGCCGATACTGGCCACACGCTTCACGGTGCCCTCGAATCCGTCGTCGACGCTGGGATCCTCGAGCTGCGCCGCTCGCCAGCTGGTGACACCTGTGCCTGCGGCTGCCTGAATCGGCGGTGGACAAGCCGCCCTTTAGTAAACCACCCTTTGGAGAAGACGGCCTAGGACCGAAACCGACGGACCTGGACCCGCAAGAATGACGGCCGCGACGCCCTCTCGCGAACCGAAAACGGCCAACTCGCTATTCGACGTGTCAGGGTAGGAGGTCTGTCCACCCCCCGACTGAAGCTGCCGCCACGGAGGCCAGCACCAGGTCGGCGGTGCCCGCGACGCCAGCCAGGCCGCCGCCTGCCGCGGCGGCAAGGGGAAGCGCCCGCGGGGGCGGCCCTGCCGAGCTCCGGCGCGGAGGCGGCGCTGCCTCGCAGCGAGCTGCTGCTCGCCGGCGAGGCAGGCCCACGAAGGCGCGGCGCCCGCGCCGAGGGCGGCTCCGCCGAGGCCGCGGCAGAGCTGGGCAGGGCGGCCCGCCAACGATGGCGCCAGAGACAGGGCGGGCCTGCCGCCGCTGCGGCGTGGGCGCAGGCACCACGGGCGCCGTGTGCTACGCACACACATAACACACACACACACACACACACCACAACCACACAACACACAACACAACACACACACACCACACACACACACACACACCACACACAAGCACAAACACAAACACAAACACAAACACAAACACAAACACAAACACACAAACACACACACACACATACACACACACACACACACGTACACAACACACACACACACGACACGCACCACACACACACACACACACAACACACACACACACACACACACAACTCACACACACCACACACACACACACACACACACACGACACGCACGACACCCACACACGCACACACACACACACACACACACGACACGCGCACACAGGACACACACACGATACGACACGCACGACACGCACGACACGCACGACACACACACACACACACACACTCTCACACACACACACTCTTCCGCCCCCGGACAGGTGGCAGCACCGTCGCGAATGCATGCTTGAACGGAATGCGACCAAAATTTAGAAATGCCACCAGACGCTGCGAATGGCGGCAGCGGCGGAGGCGGCCGAAGGCGTGCACGGGGCTGCTTAGAGCCCGGTGGAAGAAGCAGGCCCAAAGTGGACCGCAGGCGCCAGCTGATCAGCGTTGAGCCCCGCGTGGGAGTGCAAGCGGCTTGAAGGCCCGGCGAGCTGCAGCATCGCAGAGCAGCTGGCAGGTGCCGATTGGGCCCCGAGGGGGGTGGGGTTCAGCAAGCAGAGACCTGCGCGACATCCCTCATCCCTCCGCCCTCATCCTTCCTCCCGCCTGCTCCTTCCTATCCACCTCCATCTCCGTCTCCATCTCCATCTCCATCTCCATCTCCGCCTCCTCCACCACGGGTGCTACACTCAGTGGCCGCCTGGGCTCCCGAGGAGACCCGCATCGCATCATCGCATCGCAAGCCGCACGCCGAAAAGTGCGCGGACAGATCTAGCATGCACGATACTGGGCAACGCCTCTCGCCCAGTCGGGAGTTGCTGAAGGTGCCCCTGGCCCAAAGGTGCCCACAACCTCTCGCTCCATTTCGTAGACCTGCAGGGGTGCTCTGGAGGCCGTGGGGACTCCCTGGAAATCCTGGGGGCACCTTGCGCCAAGGGCCACACCCGACCCGAACACCGCCATCCCGGGCGCTTGCCGGCACACTGCCGGGAAGAGGCCCACGGGCCAGAAAACAAACGACACCACCCCACCTGCGGCCCCACGGGGCACAGCGCAGACCAGGCAAAACTGCGTGGGCTCTTACGTGGTATGCACCACGGCCCCCGACGGGCCGCAGCGCAGCATGGGGGGCCGTAGGTGGGGTGGTATCGTTGGCTTCTTGGTCGAGCCCAGTGGGCGCGGGAGAGAGACCGCACCGAAGCGTGGCCGGCGCCGCGCGGGAGCGGGCGGGGCGGCCGCCGGGCCGTCGTGTTAAGTCGGGCCTGCCCCTCGACAGGAGGAATGTTCCGAAATAGTCAAAAAATAGTCTGGGGCCGATTTTCTGACCAGTCTGATTATTTTTAGCTATGAGAGCCTGGCAGCCAGCGCCGCGGGCGGGGTGGCGGCGCGCGGCGGCGCGGGCGGCGGTCCGAGCCGGAGGTCAGTCCAGGACGCCCAGGCCGCCCCAGTGGCCAAGAGAAGCGAGGCGAGCGGAGGCGCCGCTGGCCAAATGCCCCCCCAGAAAAACATGATCGACCCATTGTGGCCAGGGGTGGAAAGGCGTGTGAGACACTTGGCATCCTCCCCCCCCTTACCCCTGGAGCCTCCAGAGCCTCCAAATCACGCTCCGTGGACTCTCGGCTGACTCAAGCTGGGCTCCAGCACGCCGAGGCGAGCTCAACATGATCGACCCACGAACCCGGAAAGGAATGTGGAAATGTAAAGCACGGCAGCGTTTTCGAAGACACCTGGTTGGGCGACGGGCGAATGCAATGCTGAGTGCATCGATCTGAATGTACCGTGCCGAGGGCTGTGCTGTGCTGCGCCGTGCTGAATTGCGATGTGCCATGCCGCGATTGTACTCTATAGCGTTGTGGATCGAGTCCTCCAAATCACACTCCGTGGACTCTCAGCTGACTCAAGCTGGGCTCCAGCAGGCCGAGGAGAGCTCAAAAACAACCAGAATTGCCTCAAGACTGCACAACAGGTGGCCTCCAAGACGCCCAAGAGGGCTCCAAGAGGACCCCAAGAGAGCCCCAAGAGGCAAGAATCGCCCCAAACACTTCTATGGAACGTGCAGTCTTAGCATGTTCGTCTCCTCAGTCTCAACAGCGTCCAAGACTGCTCAAGAGGCCCCCAAGATCGCTCCAAGACGGCCCAAGAAGCCCCCCAGAGAGCCCCAAGGCGGCCCAAGAGGGCCCAAAGACGGCCCAAGAGTCGCCCAACATGGGCCACGAGGGCCCCGACAGGGTCCGAAAAGGGACCAAGGGGGGCAACTCGAACTGACATTTGAAGCCCTCCGCCCCAAGAGGACCCCCGAGACCGCCAGCGGGCGCCCAAGAGGGCCCGAAGAGGCCCCCAAGAGGCCAAAAGAAGTCCCCCAAAAGGGCTCACCCCTCTACGTCGTTTTTCCCTGTGGAGGTCGGCGGAATGGAGTAAGCCTCTTGAGCAATAAGTTGTTGACAGTCCCGAACTATATGTCTCCCAATTTCTTGAAAGAAAGAACCAACCTACCACGCCATTCAGCCAAAAGCGTTGCGCAGGCTCGCCCCTGCTTCAACACCAGCCTGAACCTCAAAACGCGCCCCAAGTGCTGCGGGAAGACACGGATAGGAAAGAGCAAGAGATACTCAAACGACGTGCATCCGAGTAAGCTCCATAATGTCATTCGTGGCGCGTGGAGAAGGAGGTGGAAGCGAAGGAAGGAGAAGAGACAGGAGGGAGGATAAGGAGGAGAGGAAGAAGAGGGAGGAGAGGTAAAAAGGAGAGGTTGAAGAGGGAGAACAGGGAGGAGAGGGAGAAGAAGGAGGGGAGGAGGAGGAGAAGGAGGACGACGGCGACGACGAGGGAGGAGGAGGAGGAGGAGGAGCAGGAGGAGGAGGTGGAGTGAGGATGAGGGATGAGGAGGAGCAGGGAGAACAGGAGGAGGATGACCACCTCCTCATCACCAGCATCATCATCATCATCATCATCATCATCATCATCATCATCATCATCATCATCATCATCATCATCATCATCATCGTCATTAGTAGCAGATTCGTCATCGTCATCATCCTCCACAGCATCATCAGCATCATCATCGTCGTTAGTATCGACAACATCATCATCATCATCATCATCATCATCATCATCATCATCATCATCATCATCATCATCGTCATCAGCATCGTCACCACCATCATAATCAGCATCATCATCATCATCATCATCATCATCATCATCATCATCATCATCGTCATCGTCATCATCATCATCATCATCATCATCATCATCATCATCATCGTCATCATCATCGTCATAATCATCATCATCATCATCATCATCCTCATCATCGTCATCATCATCGTCATCATCAGCATCACCACAACCATCATCATCCTCATCCTCATCCTCAGCATCGACAGCATCCTTATCATGATCATCATCACCATCAATCAGCATCCTCATCATCAGCATCATCAATATCAGCATCATCATCACATCATCATCATCATCATCATCATCATCATCATCATCATCATCATCACCATCATCATCATCATCAGCAGCATCAGATCATCATCATCATCAGCAGCAGCATCATCAATATCATCATCAGCAGCATCAGCATCATCCTGGTCCTCCTGCCTCCATCTCTTCCTTATCCCTGTCCCGTCCTTGGGCGGCTCAACTCTGAAGACCTTGTCCAGAAAGACATGCCAGACTGCCCGAAGGACAGCTCGTCCACACCTCGGTGGGCTGCCAAGGGCGCTCGCAGAGGGAGGAGGAGGAGGAGCAGCAGCAGCAGCAGCAGCAGGAGGGCCTGGAGGGACTGGAGGGAAGGAAGGGAATGAGAACGACGACGACGACGACGACGACGAGGCAGAGGATGAGGAGACGGAGGATGAGGAGGACAAGGATGAGGGGGCAGTGCCGCGAGAAACGCAGCACGGCACGGCACGGCACGGCGCGGCACGCTCTGCCCGCACCCCACGGAGCCTGGAGCGCGGCACGGCACGGCGCGCGGGCACGGCACGACACCGGCACGGCACGCTCCATCGCGTTCCAAGAACCCGGGCCTTGGCACGCCACGGCGCGCGGGCACCCCACGGCAGATCTTTCGCGCTCTCTGTGGCACGCCAAGGCGCGGCACGGCACGGCACGACGGGCGGGCGCCGCGCGGCAGAGCCCTCGCAAGTCCGAGAGCAGGGCACGGCGCGGCACGCCACCGCTCTCGCACCCGGGAGCCAAGGCACGGCACGGCACGCGGGCACGGCTCGGCACGCCGAGTGCGCCTTGGTCGCGTCCTGGGTTCCAGAAGCGGGCTCTCGACGCAACTCGGACCCCTTGTGACAGCAGTCGCCGCTCAGGGGAGAACTGCGTGCACATAAACTGTCACAGGTCCGCGCGGATCTCTTGGATCGACGCTAGACCCCACTGGCGCGCTCCGCGCGCCAGGGAGGGGGCCCACGCGCCGATTCAAGAAATCAGCGGGATTTGCGAAAAAGTCTTATGTTAGAACAATAAATGTCCCCGCACATTGTTTTTTACAAGGGAACCTCAGGGGGAGCGATACCGGCCCCGCGGAGATAGTGTAAATTCAGATGTAGGATGGACATGTGCTCAGAACCATATATGATTTACACACCCGAAGAGGGAACCGATAACGCCGGGGGTGGGGGGAAGTCTATTCTCTTTTTAGAAAGGAGAATCTATGTGCTGTGCAACCTATGTGACTGCGCAATCTACGTGGTGCGATATATGTTGCGCAAGCTATCCGGTGCAATATACGTGGTCGATGTTGGGAGTGATCAAGAAACGCGGCCGCAGGCACGTTTTTTCGTGCAATCTACGTGGTGCCATCCAACGTCGGCGACAGGCGGCGACGGGGCGGCGACGGCGGCCACATAGCCGCCAGACCGAAGACACGGCCCAGACGACGGGCGGCGACGAGGCGGCGACGGGGCGGCGACGGCGGCCATATAGCCGCCAGACCGAAGACACGGCTCAGTTCTCGAGAACAGGAAGAAGAAGCCCTCAGTGCAAGCACTGCTGGGGGGCTTGTGAGGCAGTCTCAGGCGAAGCGGCCTCCGGCTCCCCACCCCCCCTGTGGGACTCTCCTGTGGTCCTGTCCCACCTCCGTCAGAGGCACCTGGCGCAACGCTACTGAAGAAAAAACGCCAGAGAGTGCCGCCCCTGCCTCGACTTGCGAAAGCCAAAGGGTACCCATACCGCTACTCCCAAGACAAGACCTCTCCTGGGGTGCGTTCGGACCATACTTTCGAGGCGAATCCGACGGTGGCGACGGGGGCCTCTCGAGAGGCCTAGGATTAGGGGCGGCGATTATCGCATTAGGACGTCCCTGGGACAGCTGGTGGAAATAATTACCAAATACGCTAAATATTCCAAAAGATTTTCGCGAGGAAATACAAAGTAACCGAACAATTCAAACGCAATTTCGCCCTGAAGTTCAAACTACAACGACAATTCGAACACATATTCCAATGCAAATTCAAATTCAAATTCAAATTAGGTAACATTTTCCAATCAAATTTACATTGAAAATTAGTTTAAAACTAATCAAAAAGTACAAATCCAATAAAAGAGGCCCACATGAGCCCGCATATCAAGGTTAAGGCCCGGGAAGCGGAGAATGCGAACCACGAGAAATTAAAGGAAACAACGCAGAGCCCCTGCATATCTCGATAGACATCAGATCGAACGCTGCCCCTCCCAGAAATCACCACATCGCGGGGCGGCTTCGTCGTTGGATCTGTTCCCCCTTTTACCGTCGCTTGCTTTGCTATTCCCGGGCTCGCTAAGCTGGGCGCTCGTCCCGAATCGACTGCCTGGGAGTGGGCCTCTGAGTTTTCAATGTCGTTTCTTTCGCGCCCCCGGGGGGGACGAATCGGCTCCCCATCTGAGGTCGGGTCCTCCAGACCAGAATCCAGGAGGGTCACCCCCCCGCCCGCCTCCCTCACCCGCGCGCGCACGCGCGCCCCGTCCCCGACAAACCTCTCGCACCCTAAAGAAAAGCGGAGGGCGGCGGCGAGTCGCCACAGGCGTCTCCGATCATCCCGCAAGCCTTCGGTGCGCAGCCGTATATGCCCTTTGCCCAAACACCTTCTTCCTCTGCTCGGGGCATAGGCATGCCCCGCCACGACCGATTGCTCAACCAGGGTGGCCCCAAGAATCAAGAGGGCCTCAGAGAGCTCAAGATTGCCTCCAAAGGTTGCCCAAGAGACTGCAAGATGGCCAAGAGAGGCTTCAAGACATACCCAAAAACGGTTCCTAGGGTCCGCCACCCTTCACTTCTTCGCCGTCGCCCCCGCCGTCGCCGTCGGGCCCCCCGCTCCGCGGCGGTGAACTCCTGCCCCCTCCGCTGGCCTTCGGAGCTGTCACCCGCCCGGGCGGCGGCGGGGGGGCGCTAGGGAAAGGGGGCGGGGAGCGGGCAGGCGGCGAAGGGTCGGCGGGGCCCCGTCGCGATCAGAGCAACTCGCGATCAAAGCAACTCGCTTGGCGATCGTTTCTGGCCGGGCTGGTGGCTGGCCACTGGCGAGGGCGCGCGAAGCGCAAAGAATTCCGCGCGCAACCTTGGCAACAAATGAAGAAACGCCACGTCGCATAAAATGGGGCAGCGGAGCTCGAATCGCTGACGGCATCCAATATCCAACATACGGACGCATGCGATTGTCTCGAAGCCGATGCATCATTTTTCCTGGACTCTGGGCTCTGGACTCTGGACTGGGCTGCTTCCTTGATTGATCTACCCATCTACCTACCTGAAACCGACGGTAACCAGGTCGTCGTCGTCGTCGTCGTCGTCGTCGTCGTCGTCGTCGTCGTCGTCGTCGTCGTCGTCGTCGTCGTCGTTAAGACCGCCAGGGCCCCCTCGCAGCGCCTCTCACGCCGCCGTCGCCCAACCGATGATCGTCGGGTGCGCGAATGCCTCCATGAGCGCGGACATGTCCTTCTGTGCGTTCTCGGCGTCCGCGCGGGCAAGCGCCTCCTTGTAGATCTTGAGATGCTCCCCCATGTGCTTCTTTTTCGCGAGCCCCCCCATCTTCATGCCCTGCAGCACCCGGCCCTCGAACAGCGTGCCGTGGGTCTTCAGGATCGAGGATTTGGCCCTGGCCAACTTCTCTGAGATGTCATTATCGCTCTCCGGGGGCTCGATCGAGATCAGATCGTTCGCGAACTTGACGTCCTTCTCCAGAGCAGCCATGCGCTTCTGCATGGCATCCGTGTAACTCTTCAGGAGGGTGGTATCTGCCCTGCGCTTGACTTCCAGCTCGTTGCCGAAATCCAACCCCTCCTTCCAGCTCTCGGACTGCTTGTTGGAGCCCCCGTTCACCTTGTCCAGCTTTTCCTTCCCTGCGTCCACAGCTTCTGCTACCCCCTCCAAGAGGTTGCTGCACTCGCTGGCGCGCCACGCCATCGCGCCCTCGACCTCCGCCGCCACCGACTTCTGAAGAGCAACGACGTGGTAACTGAAAGCAGGTGCCTCCGGCCCCGCGTCCTCGACGGCCTCCTGCACAGAATACTTCTCCTTGAAACTCGCCACCTCGCCCGCGTGGTCGATGAACAGCTGCGCGCGGGAGCTCAAGGCCTGGCCTGCCGAGAGTTCGAAAGCTGACTTAGTGGCCGCGATCTTCTGCTTCGATTCGGCAATCCCGAAGAGCTGCGCCTCGTCCGCCTTGGCGTCGTACTTGTCGGTCTTGTCCTGGGCCTGAACTTCTTCAAAAGCGCCGATGTCCTGGATGCACTTCTTGATGCTGTTGTACATGCCTGAAGCGACCTGGGCAGGGGAAATCTCCTCGACGGCCTTGAACAAAAACTTACGGAGATCCACCAACGCCAAAGCTAAGTCGTCGCTGAGCTTGGCGTTCTTCGCGCGGTCCAAGTTGAGCTGCAAATTCTCCACGCCCTGCGAACTATTCGTCCATGTGGTTGCCGCGTCGTAGAGCGCCTGGCTGGCAATCGTCTGGTCCGCCTTCTTCTGCACGGCCACGGCCTTGGCAACCAACGGCTTCCACTGCACTTTCACGGAAGCGGGGTCCACGAACTTCGCGATGTGCAGCACGCACTGCGCACTGGAGCTCTGGCGGCCCATGTTATCGCAGGAGAGCTCCACCGTCAATGGGCCAGTCATGAAGTCGATCAGCTTCTGCTCCATGAGGCTGAAGGCGCCATCCCGGACCTGATCGTACCAACTCTGTCCGCTGTTCTCCACCATGGCGATAACGTTGTCGATGATCTGGCAATAGCCCTTCGTGTCGGAGACATCCAGCCTGTCCAACTGCTGGAGGAGCTCCAAGTACTGGTCTTTGATTTCGGTTTCGTAGTACTGGCACTCGGAGAAATCGGCCAGGAGCACCTTCCATGAGGGATTCTGGACCATCGCCAGCACGGCGCTCTTCAGCCCAGCAGGCTGCCTGGCCTGAGTTGAAGTCTGGATTGGTTTGTACTGACATTGGCGACACCACGGGTTAGCGGCTAACGGTTAACCGCGGCCTCTAGCCCTGCTGCCCCAGAGTTGCATGCCCATCGGGCCCGGCCAAGACGTGAAGGCGCCAACTCCAAATTCCGAGTAGGCCAACGCGGGATGACATCTCATCTGACCAACTCCACCTGGACGGCGGCCCCGGGGACCGATCCTGGGCCCCAGACCCGCGACGCCCGAAACAGCTCGTTCCCGCGTCGGCATGCTCGCGTGGCATGACCGATTTGGTTGACGGCCTGTGGTTACAAAATGATACCAAAGAAAAACCCAATCAGTTTTTTAGGGGGCTATGGGGCTTTAGCGTTCTAGGGCCATGGGGCTATGAGGCTATGGGGCTATATGGCCCTTTTCGGGCCCCGAGACGGGGCCAACGAATAACCGCCCCCTCTGGTCGACGTCCTCACCCCGAGGCCCTTAGAAAGCCTAACCTATCCAGGAGCGGCCCCAGGGGCCTCCAAAATTGGTGTCCCGGGCTGTCCCCCGAGACCCCTTTCGGGGGACAGCCCGGGAGGCTCGTCTTGGGGCCTTCTTGGAGCCTTCTTGGAGCCCTCTTGGGGCCCTCCTGGGGCCTTCCTTGCGGCCCTGGAGGGCTCCTCCTCCTCCTCCTCCTCCTCCTCTTCCTCCTCCTCCTCCTCCTCTCTCCTCCCTCCTCCTCCTCCTCCTCCTCCTCCTCCTCCTCCTCCTCCGCCTCGTCCCTCCTCCTCCTCCTCCTCCTCCTCCTCCTCCTCCCCCTCCTCCTCCTCCTCCTCCTCCTCCCCCTCCTCCGCGGCCCTCCCCATGATAACTTGCTGCGCACTGCTCCGCGCCATTGATCAAGGCAGCTCGCCTGGGCATCTGGAATCTAGACGGGGTCTGGCGGGGATAATCGAGTCGTCAATAATAGCAGGGCTAAGTTCCCGACGGAGCTAGACTCGTCGAACATGCTGACAGCAGCGTCATACGGGACGTTGTGGGGGCCAATGGTGGGGTCCGCAACGACAACGATCCCCCTGCAGAACGTGAGAACCTCGTCGAAGGCGTCGATGAAGTAGTCGGGGATGGAGCCCAAGTCGATATGTGTCTCGGCGACGGTGTACTTCTCAATGATGCCTTTCGCGATCTGCATGACGCCATCGTAGAACGGAGTAGCGTCGCCACCTGCCACGTCGGGCCCCACCTCCTCCACGCCCAACAACCCATTCAACGAGTCTCCGAAGAAACCCTCCTGCAATATCAGCTTCACGGCTTTCATGTCGGCCTGCTCCTTCAACGCGTTCATGTCGTCATCCTCAGGCTCCACGGAACCCGCTTCTGCTACGATCGCCAACAACTGGTAGACCTTGGGCTGGGCAAAGTCGAACTGCGCGGGGGGCCCCTCCTCCGGCCACGGACGGATGGCCTCGAACAAAGCGTCGACGTCCTTCAAGCCAACCAAACAATCAATCTGCTTCGACAGGAATACAGCCAGAGTCTCGACTGGGATCGGCATGGAGATGTGGCGCGCGATGCCTAGCAAGTCATCCCGGAACTCCTGCAAGCCTCGCTCCTTCCTGGCGCTGGGCGCGCAGTTCAGACACTTCCGTGCGATGAGGATGTCTGCCTGCAACAGCGTTTTAGGCTTCTGGCTCAGGGTCTTCAGGTGACGCTCAGCCCCAGAAATTGCTGTCCCCTTCTGCGATCCCCGCAGAAGGCCCTCCCAATCGAAGTAGCTGCTCCCGTCCGCGGCGCCTGCTGAGGACGCCGCCGCCGCCGCCGCCCTCCTTGGCTGCCTCGAAGCGGACCCTTGACAGGACGACGCATGGGTGCGCGTTAACCTCATTAATAAAATGCCGCGTAGTTCTGGAAGCCCTGGAGTCCAGCCAAGGTCGCCCAGGAAAGAACACGATCTGGAAGCTGTTTAAGGCCTAGGGTAAGGCCTAGGGACTCTGGGACCAAAGAGCCGATTACCTGGAAAGCTTTCGAATATCCTGAAGGCCGGGGGCTGGGGGGCGGTTTACACGCATCCACGCGTCGTCGGACCTGCGCCGGCAGAACGCTCGGAGGTACCCGCGTTCACCCTCGGCCTCTTGTTGGCCGCTCCCGACAAGTCCACGATATCGGTCTCACCTGCACCGCTGCCAGCGCCAGCAGCTGCGGCGGCGGCTGCGGAATGGGCTGAACGGGCGCGGGCCGCGGCGGGCACGGCTGCCTGTGGGGGTCTCGGTGTCCTGCTGCCGACGGCCTTCCTCTTCGGCGCTGAGGCCGCGTCTTGCATCCACGTCGGGACGGCGTGAGGTGCCCCCGCCGCGTCGGCAGCCGCCGCTGCCGCTTCCCCCCCTCCGCCATTGGCTTCGTCTTGCTGCGCCTTCCTCCGGCGCTCAGTCTCCTCGGCCGCCAGCGCGTGCATGTGCTCGGGGGTCGCCGCCTGCAAGCGACCACCAGGCAAAGGGGTACCTCGAAATTGAGTGGCTGCCTGCACGCTGGCATCGAAAGTATCCTTCGGCTGTCCAGGGCGGACATACATACTGTTCATGTTCTCGCGGAAGTCGAAGGCGATCTCTGTGAACAACTCCGCGTAGCGCGGCTTATCCGAGTCCCGAAGCAGCACGACCTTCTCTTTGATGTTGTACTCGTTGATGATATCGACAACGGTTGCACCCAGCACCTCAGGCTTGTACTTGAACTTGGCGGCGAACTCGTCAAGCGCGTAGACCAGGTACTTGGTGAACAAGCGCAGGCCTTGGCGCATATGGTTGTTGACGTCGTGGTCGGGCAACCTTCCCGCTTCCATGGCTTCGACCGCATCTTGAACATTCTCCGCAGCCGCGTCGACCCTCGCCCTGAACTGCGGATCATCCCTGTACTGAGCGCAGAAAGAGTTCCAATCCATGTGTGGCCACGCTTTCTTCACATTCCCGTGGATCCAACACTTGTCACCCGTCGGTATCTTACTGGCAACGCCGCCTGGCCCAATAACCGCGCGGTGCTCGAACCACTCCACGGAAGGCCCCGGCGTCTTCAGGCACACGCCGCAAGTCTCTTCACCGGCACTAGGGACGTATTGCGTCAAGGCCTCGTCGAGGCCGTCGTCCATCTGGTCCTCGGCCTCCTCAACCTCCTGTTCCTCGACCTCCATGGCCATGTCGGCCGCCCCCGCCCCCTCGGCCGCGCCGAGGTCGCCGCGGCCGCGGCGGCCAGCGCGGCGGCCGCGGCCGGGGCCGCCCCTCCCGCCGCGCCCTCTGGCTGCGGCCCCGCTGGTCTCGGCCTTCGCCTTGGCAGGCATGTCGGGGCCGCGCGAAAAACCCCTGATGTCAGTAGGAGTCTTGAGTCCAAAACCGCTGCAACGGGGCTGCCTGGCCCCTGTCAGGGCAGGCGTCGACGTCGTCGTCGTCGCCGCGGCTGGGCGCGGCGACAGAACCTGGCGCCCTGTGACTCTGGGAGGGGTCGGGGGCTCAAGAGCCCAAAAGGGCTCTGACAGATTCTAAAAAGTGTTAGAATGGGTCAGGCGACGGCGACGGCGACGGCAACGGCGACGGCGACGGCACCGGGGGGGAGGAGGAGGAGGAGCAGGAGGAGGACCAGAGAGAACCCAGGATGCATCAGCGATGCTGAAATACACCCTCTCGCCCCATGCCCCTTCTCGTAAGTCCATACAAGTACTCCCTTTCACGCCTGGACGCGCGCCTGGAGGAGGAGCCACTAAGAGCCACTATGAGCCACTAAGTGACCAAAACCTGAAGATCGGAAACAAGTTGGTGGTGAACTTATGCCCCCCGCAGTATACACAAAGGCAACGCATGGCGGTCGACTCGTTGGGGGTCGCAAGGGGGGAGGGTGCATGCATCGCGACTCGTTCGAGCTGGTCTCTGATCCACTATCCAAGCATCGAGGCCATGGTCGACCCACCGAGCTCAGAGAGCCCGCGACCTCCAACAGCGCGAAAGTCAGAGGGGGGCCCTCGAAACCCCAAACTGCAAACCTGTCCGAGGAGTAGGACGGGGCCTGGGTGCGTTGACGTCCGAAGACGCGACGACGACGACGACGACGACGACGACGACGACGACGACGACGACGACGACGACGACGCCGACGCCGACGACGACGACGACGACGACGACGACGACGACGACGACGACGACGACGACGACGACGACGACGACGACGACGACGACGACGGAGGTGTAACTTGGCAACTTGGCCTTTGGACAACTCATACTGATTGAGCTCGAGGCCCCAACGCGTGTACTGCACTGCTCTGGAACAGATGCCGCGCGCACAAACCAGCGCGGCCAAAGCGCTCAAAACTATACTCCTAGGTCTAGGTCCTAGGTCTTAGAACCGAACTCACATCCAGACACCGAGTGCAATATGTAAAATGTGTTCTGGACCTCAACTCAGGATTCCACGTGCTTACGACGGGCGGGGGCCGCTGGCGGCCGCGGCCTCCGAGGGCGGGCTCCACCATGGAGCGAGCGGGTTGAGGAAAATCGCAAGTAGCACAGAGCCGATATTTGGGGCGAACATCGCCTCGCCGGCCACCTCCTTCAGCTTCGTCTCGGCCAGCCCGTCGAAAGACAAATCGGAGATCGGAAACCCCTGCAAAGCCAGGTGGTCCAGGCCGTCCAACAGGATCCCGCGGTTGACGTCGTACAGCAACGTGTTCTGGCACAACGTTTTCACGTCGGTCCCCCAACGGCGACGGTGGACGTCCTGGCTGATGTCGACGAAGATGCCGCTCCTGCGGTCACTGGTGCTGGACAGGCCATACGCGATCTCTAATAGTTCCCGGACGCGGTTGGAAGTCACGCAAGGGAATGTGAAGCCTTGTTCAGCCAATGGGCAATAATCGGCTGGCAAGCCGCTGTCGGACCTAATCTTGATGCTGTTGCTCTTCCACTGCTTCAACTGCGTATCTGAGTCCAACACTTGGGCGGTAACCTGAGGAGGCGGGGCAAGTAATAAAGGGGCGCAGTCCACCCACCCCCGTCTGGCTCGCTGCAAGCGTAAGCTTGTGTATGGTACGCGCCGAGCTAGCGGCTAAATTAAACCCACCAGCCCTTTGGGCCTTTGGGCGTCTCTGCCAAAACCTCTCCCTTCACTTGCTCGGGGGAGGGGTTTACCCCTCCACCCACCCCCTCCCACCCCCTCCCCCGGGTCTGGGAGGGGGCGGGCCCGAGTCGTCAGAGCGTCCAAGATGGCCCAAGATGGCTCCATGAGGGCCCCAGAGAGCCCAACCAAGATGGCTTCCAATATTGCCCAAACTAGCTCAATACGAAAGCCTGCGACATGCATCCAGGAAGCCTCAAGACGGCCCCAATACGATTTCGAGTGCCGTCCGAGCCGGTGCTGGGCAGTACAGACCCTTCGACCGAGAACTGAGGGGCCCGAACGACTCACCCCCGACCGAGAACTGAGGGGCCCGACCGACTCACCTCCGACCGAGAACCGAGGGGCCCAAACGATTCACCTCCGACCGAGAACTGAGGGGCCCGAACGACTCACCTCCCGACCGAGAACCGAGGGGCCCGAACGACTCACCCCCGACTGAGAACTGGGGGGCCCGAACGACTCACCCCCGACCGAGAACCGAGGGGCCCGAACGACTCACCCCCGACCGAGAACCGAGGGGCCCGAACGACTCACCCCAGACCGAGAACTGAGGGGCCCGAAAGACTCACCTCCGACCGAGAACTGAGGGTCCCGAACGGCTGACCTCCCGACCGAGAACTGGGGGGCCCGAACGACTCACCCCCGACCGAGAACTGAGGGGCCCGGGCGACTCACCACCGACCGAGAACCGAGAGGCCCGAACGACTCACCTCCAACCGAGGACTGAGGGGCCCGAACGACTCACCGCCCGACCGAGAACTGATGGGCCCGAACGACTCACCTCCGACCGAGAACTGAGGGGCCCGAACGACTCACCTCCGACCGAGAACCGAGGGGCCCGACCGACCCCCTCCAACCGAGAACTGAAGGGCCCGAACGACTCAACTCTGGACCGAGAACCGAGGGACCCGAACGACTCACCCCCGACCGAGAACTGAGGGGCCCGAACGACTCACCTCCGACCGAGAGACGAGGGGCCCGAACGACTCACCTCCGACCGAGGACTGAGGGGCCCGAACGACTCCCCTCCCGACCGAGAACCGATGGGGCCCGTGCATTAGGGATGTTTTAGGGGCCGTGCTCCAGGGATGTTCCAGGGGCCGTGCTTTAGGGATGTTTCAGGGGCCGTGGCCGAGAACTGAGGGGCCCGAACGACTCACCTCCGACCGAGAACCGAGGGGGCCGAACGACTCACCTCCGACCGAGAACTGAGGGGCCCGAACGACTCACCTCCCGACGGAGAACCGAGGGGCCCGTGCTTTAGGGATGTTTTGAGGGCCGTGCTCCAGGGATGCTTCAGGGGCCATGCTTCAGGGATGTTTCAGGGGCCGTGGCCGAGCACTGAGGGGCCCGAACGACCCACCTCCGACCGAGAACCAAGGGGCCCGAACGACTCACCTCCGACCGCGAACTGAGGGGCCCGAACGACTCCCCTCCCGACCGAGAACCGAGGGGCCCGTGCTTTAGGGATGTTTTAAAGGCCGTGCTCCAGGGATGTTCCAGGGGCAGTGCTTTAGGGATGTTTCAGGGGCCGTGGCCGAGAACTGAGGGGCCCGAACGACTCACCTCCGACCGAGAACCGAGGGGCCCGAACGACTCACCTCCGACCGAGAACTGAGGGGCCCGAACGACTCACCTCCCGACCGAGAACCGAGGGGCCCGTGCTTTAGGGATGTTTTGAGGGCCGTGCTCTAGGGATGTTTCAGGGGCCGTGCTTCAGGGATGTTTCAGAGCCGTGGCCGAGAACTGAGGGGGCCCGAACGACTCACCTCCGACCGAGAACCGAAGGGCCCGAACGACTCAGCTCCGACCGAGAACTGAGGGGCCCGAACTACTCACCTCCCGACCGAGAACCGAGGGGCCCGTGCTGCAGGGATGTATTAAGGGCCGTGCTCCAAGGATGTTTCAGGGGCCGTGCTTTAGGGATGTTTCAGGGGCCGTGGCCGAGAACTGATGGGGCCCGAACGACTCACCTCCGATCGAGAAACGAGGGCCCCCCCGAACGACTCACCTCCGACCGAGAACTGAGGGGGCCGAACGACTCACCTCCCGACCGAGAACCGAGGGGCCCGTGCTTTTGGCGATGTTTTAAAGGCCGTGCTCCAGGGATGTTTCAGGGGCCGTGCTGTAGGGATGTTTCAGGGGCCGTGGCCGAGAACTGCGGGGCCCGAACGACTCACCTCCGACCGAGAACCGAGGGGCCCGAACGACTCACCTCCGACCGAGAACTGAGGGGCCCGGACGACTCCCCTCCCGACCGAGAATCGAGGGGCCCGTGCTTTTGGCGATGTTTTAAAGGCCGTGCTCCAGGGATGTTTCAGGGGCCGTGCTGTAGGGATGTTTCAGGTGCCGTGCTTTCGGGATGTTTCAGGGGCCGTGGCCGAGAACTGAGGGGCCCGAACGACTCACCTCCGACCGAGAACTGAGGGGCCCGAACGACTCACCTCCCGACCGAGAACTGAGGGGCCCGAACGACCCACCTCCCGACCGAGAGCCGAGTGGCCCGAACGACTCACCTCCGACCGAGAACTGAGGGGCCCAAACGACTCACCCCAAACCGAGAACCGAGGGCCCGAACGACTCACCTCCGACCGAGAACTGGGGGGCCCGAACGACTCACCTCCCGACCGAGAACCGAGGGGCCCAAACGACTCACCCCCGACCGAGAACTGAGGGGCCCGAGCGACCCACCTCCAACCGAGAACCGAGGGGGCCGTACGGCTCACCTCCGACCGAGAACTGAGGGGCCCGAACGCCTCACCTCCCGACCGAGAACCGAGGGACCCAAACGACTCAACCCCCACCGAGAACTGAGGGGCCCGAACGACCTACCTCCGACCGAGAGACGAGGGGCCTGAACGACACACCTCCGACCGAGAACTGAGGGGCCCGAACGGCCCACCTCCCGACCGAGAACCGAGGGGCCCGAACGACCCACCCCCGACCGAGACCTGCGGGGCCCGAACGACCCACCTCCGACCGAGAACCGAGGGGCCCTGAACGACACACCTCCGAACTGAGTGGCCCGAGCGAGTCACCTCCCGACCGAGAACCGAGGGGCCGAACGGCTCACCTCCGACCGAGAACTGAGGGGCCCGAACGACTCACCTCCGACCGAGAACCGAGGGCCCGAACGACTCACCTCCGACCGAGAACTGGGGGGGGCGGGGGGCGAACGACTCACCTCCCGACCGAGAACCGAGGGGCCCGAACGACCCACCTTTGACCGAGAACTGAGGGGCCCGAAAGACCCACCCTCGGCCAAGAACTGAGGGGCCCGAACGACTCACCTCCGACCGACAACCGAGGGGCCCGAACGACTCACCTCCCGACCGAGAACCGAGGGACCCGTGCTTTACGGATTTTTGAAGGGCCGTGCTCTAGGGATGTTTCAGGGGCCGTGCTTCAGGGATGTTTCAGGGGCCGTGGTCGAGAACTGAGGGTGCCTGAACGACTCACCTCCGACCGAGAACCGAAAGGCCCGAACGACTCACCTCCGACCGAGAAATGAGAGGCCCGAACGACTCCCCTCCCGACCGAGAATCGAGGGGCCCGTGCTGTAGGGATGTCTTGAGGGCCGTGCTCTAAGGATGTTTCAGGGGCCGTGCTTTAAGGATGTTTCAGGGGCCGTGGCCGAGAACTGAGGGGCCCGATGAACTCACCTCCCGACCGAGAACCGATGGGGCCCGAACGACTCACCTCCGACCGACAACCGAGGGGCCCGAACGACTCACCTCCCGACCGAGAACCGAGGGACCCGTGCTTTAGGGATGTTTTGAGGGCCGTGTTCTAGGGATGTTCCAGGGGCCGTGCTTGGGGGATGTTTCAGGGGCCGTGGCCGAGGACTGAGGGGCGCGAAGGACTCACATCCGACCGAGAACCGAGGGGCCCGAACGACTCACCTCCGACGGAGAACTGAGGGGCCCGAACGACTCACCCCCCGACAGAGAAACGAGGGGCCGGTGATCTAGGGATGTTTTGGGGGCCGTGCTTTAGGGATGTTTCAGGGGCCGTGGCCGAGAAGTGAAGGGCCCGAACGACTCGCCTCCGACCGAGGTCCGAGGGGCCCGAACGACTCACATCCGACCGAAGACTGAGGGGCCCGAACGACTCACCTCCCGACCGAGAACCGAGGGGCCCGTGCTGTAGGGATGTTTTAAGGGCCGTGATCTAGGGATGTTCCAGGGGCTGTGCTTGAGGGATGTTTCAGGGGCCGTGGCCGAGCACTGAGGGGCCCGAACGACTCACCTCCGACCGAGAACCGAGGGGCCCGAACGATTCACCTCCGACGGAGAACTGAGGGGCCCGACAACCCACCCCTCGACCGAGAAACAAGGGGCCCGAACGACTCACCCCCGACCGAGAACTGAGGGGCCCGAACGATTCACCTCCGACCGAGAACCGAAGGGGCCCGAACGATTCACTTCCGACCGAGAACTGGGGGGCCCGAGCGACTCACCTCCCGACCGAGAACCGAGGGGCCCGAACGACTCACCTCCGACCGAGAGACGAGGGGCCCGAACAACCCACCTCCAACCGAGAACCGATGGGGGCCGAACGACTCATATCCGACCGAGAGCTGAGGGGCCCGAACGACTCACCTCCCGACCGAGAACCGAGGAGCCCAAAAGACTCAGACCCCACCGAGAACTGAGGGGCCCGAACGAGCCACCTCCGACCGAGAACCGAAGGGCCTGAACGACGCACCTCCGATCGAAAACTGAAGGGCCCGAGCGGATCACCTCCCGACTGAGAACCGAGGGGCCCGAACGACTCACCCCGAGCGAGAACTGAAGGGGCCCGAGCGACTCACCTCCGACCAAGAACCGAGGGGCCTGAACGACTCACCTCCGACCGAGAACTGAGGGGCCCGAACGACTCACCTCCCGACCGAGAACCGAGGGGCCCGAGCGGCTCACCCCCGACCGAGAACTGAGGGGCCCGAACGACTCACCTCCGACCGAGAACCGAAGTGCCCGAACGACTCACCTCCGACAGAGAACTGAGGGGCCCGAACGACTCACCTGCCGACCGAGAACCGAGGGGCCCGAACGACCCACCCCCGACCGAGAACAGATGGGGCCCGAACGGCTCACCTCCGACCGAGGACCGAGTGGCCCGAACGACTCACCTCCGACCGAGAACTGAGGGGCCCGAACGACTCACCTCCCGACCGAGAACGGAGGGGCCCGTGCTGTAAGGATGTTTTAAGGGCCGTGCTCTCGGGATGTTTCAGGGGCCGTGCTTTAGGGATGTTTCAGGGGCCGTGGCCGAGAACCGAGGGGCCCGAACGACTCCCCTCCGACCGAGAACCGAGGGGCCCGAACGACTCACCTTCGACCGAGAACTGAGGGGCCCGAACGACTCTACCGAGAACCGAGGGGCCCGTGCTGCAAGGATGTTTTAAGGGCCGTGCTCGAAGGATGTTTCAGGGGCAGTGCTCTAGGGATGCTTCATAGGCCGTGGCCGAGAACTGAGGGGCCCGAAAGTCTCACCTCCGACCGAGAACCGAGGGGCCCGAACGACTCACCTCCGACCGAGAACTGAGGGGCCCGAACGCCTCACCTCCCGACCGAGAACCGAGGGGCCTGTGCTTTCGGGGATGTCTTATAGGGGCCGTGCTCCAGGGATGTTTCAGGGGCCGTGCCTCAGGGGCGTTTCAGGGGCTGTGGCCGAGAACTGAGGGCCCCGAATGACTCACCTCCGACCGAAATCCGAGGGGTCCGAACGACTCACCTCCGACCGAGAACTGAGGGGCCCGAACGACTCACCTCCCGACCGAGAACCGAAGGGCCCGTGCTTTAAGGCAATGTAAGGGCCGTGCTCTAGGGATGTTTCACGGGCCGTGCTTTAGGGACGTTTCAGGGGCTGTGGCCGAGAACTGCGGGGCCCGAACGACTCACCTCCGACCGAGATCCGAGGGGCCCGAACGACTCACCTCCGACCGAGAACTGAGGGGCCCGAACGACTCACCTCCCGACCGAGAACCGAAGGGCCTGTGCATTAGGGATGTTTGAAGGGCCGTGCTCTAGGGATGTTCCAGGGGCCGTGCTGTAGGGATGTTTCAGGGGCTGTGGCCGAGGACTGAGGGGGCCGAACGACTCACCTCCGACCGAGAGCCGAGGGGCCCGAACGACTCACCTCCGATCGAGAACTGAGGGCGAGAACCGAGGGGCTCGTGCTGTGGGGATGTCTTAAGGGCCGTGATCTAGGGATGTTCCAGGGGCCGTGCTTGAAGGATGTTTCAGGGGGCGTGGCCGAGAACTGAGGGGCCCGATGAACTCACCTCCCGACCGAGAACCGAGGGGCCCGAACGACTCACCTCCGACCGACAACCGAGGGGCCCGAACGACTCACCTCCCGACCGAGAGAGAACCGAGGGACCCGTGCTTTAGGGATTGTTTGAGGGCCGTGCTCCAGGGACGTTCCAGGGGCCGTGCTTGAGGGATGTTTCAGGGGCCGTGGCCGAGCACTGAGGGGCGCGAACGACTCACCTCCGACCGAGAACCGAGGGGCCCGAACGACTCACCTCCGACCGAGAACTGAGGGGCCCGAACGACTCACCTCCCGACCGAGTGCCAAGGGGCGCGTGCTTTAGGGATTTTTGAAGGGCCGTGCTCTAGGGATGTTTCACGGGCCGTGCTTTAGGGATATTTCAGGGGCCGTGGCCGCCCCGGGTTGTGGCGGATAACAGAGGGGGGTGGCGGAAAACACGAGGGTGAGAATATGTCGCCTGCATTTTTAAGCCAAAGGTGAGGATACTTTTCGCGGGGATGTTGCCATGAGGTCGCAGGTCCCGGGCGTCGCTCTAGGAAGCTCCGGACCAACCCAGCCCTCATCCGAAATCACTACCAAAAGTGTTAAGAAATTCAAAACTCACGCCCACACCTATTTCAAACCACACAACAAATTACATACATTTTTACAAAAAAAAATGAACAAAAATTCAAAAAAAAACATCAAAAAAAATTCAAACCAGCATTAAAAATACAAAAAAAAATCAAAACCAGCAAAAAAATTACAGACAAATTCCAAATCGCATGAAAAATTCAAAAAAAAAATCGAAATGAAGCGACAACTGAAATTCAAACGTGCAAGAAAATTCAAACGAATATTCCAACGGAATTTCCAGCTCCCTGAAAAACTCGCCCTTCAATGTCTCGGCAGTCTCGAAAAAAAACACAACAACATTTTGATTTCTCCGGGGCGCCCCCGGGGCCGCCCACCTGCCCATCCCGCATCAGAGGTTCTTACGAAGCCCATGGCAGCCCGTGAGCCCTGAGATGAACTTCCAGATCACCCAGGGCTGCCCCAACGGTTTCAACTGCCGTCCGAGCCCTCCGAGGACCCCCCCTATAAGCAAAAACGGCTCCAAAATTTAACGAAAGCAATTGTTTGTTTGCCTTCTCGCATTTTCGCCCCCATGGGTGCTTGAGCTCAAGATGGCCCCAGGATGGCCCAATGTAGCCCCATGGGAGGCCCACGGGGGTCCCATGAGAGCCCCAAGAGGGCCCAATAACGCTCCAAGATCTGCCCAAAACGAGCCCAATATTTTTTTTTGAGCATCCGAGGGGGCGATGGGAAGCAAGGCCCCCCCCCTATTTTTGAGCTGTGGCCTCCAATGCGGCCCCAAGAGGCCTCCCAGACCCCTGGAGAGAGAGCACCAAAATAGCCCAACGACAACAACAGAAACCAAAGAGGGCCCCAAGAGGGCCCCAAGAGAACCCCAAGGGATCCCCAATATGGCTCCAAGAGGCCCCCGAGAAAACGCTTCCGAGGCGGTTGTTGCACCGCCTTGTGTTTCACCACCACAGTCAGCGCCAGCAGGAACAGCAGCACCACAACCACCAGCAACATCACTAGCAGCAGCGGCGCCACCACCACAACCATCAGCAGTAGCACCAGCAGCAGCACGTCACTACCACCAGCACCAGAGGCAGCAGCAGCAGCAGAGGCACCACCACCAGCAGCAAAAGCACTAGCGGCAGCACCAGCAGCACGACAACCAGCAACACAAGCAGCAGCACCAGCAGCAGCACCACCAGCAGCAACACCACCAGGACCAGCAGCAGCATGAGCAGCAGCAACAGCACGAGAGCCAGCAACACCAGCAGCAGCACCACCAAGAGCACCAGCAGCAGCACCAGCAACAGCACCAACAGCAGCAACAGCAGCAGCATCAGCCCAGCAGCAGCGGCACCACCTCCACCACCAGCACCAGCAGCACAAGAACCAGCAACGCCAGCAGCAGCACCAGCAGCAACAGTGCCAGCAACAGCAGTGCCAGCAACAGCAGCAACACCCGCACCCTCAGAGATCTCCCAATGCAGCGTTGTTGCCCGCGCTGTTTCGCTATATCGTATATTCCTCCCTTCTCCCGTCAACTCTCCTGGGCATTGTTCCTGGATGGGCTGGTGGGGATACGCGAAGCGTCCAGAATTTGAGATCTAGTGTGCCTAAGCTACAAATCCCAAATCAAACATCTGTGCTGGAATGGCGCTGCCGGTGGCCTGGAGGGGATACGGGATACGCGGAGCGTCAAATAAGCTCATGTGTCTTGCGACTGGGTTCGACTGGGTTCAACCGCATGCAATCGTGGGTCTCTGGCCGCTGGAAGGGGGGTGTTTAGGAGCACGGGCGGAAGGAGGGCGCGGGTGTGACGTCAGACCAACGCGGGATTTACATGGGTACCCCTACTGGGCGGAGGGGGGGGGGGCGGTGTTCAGGAGCACGGGCGGAAGGATGGCGCGGGTGCAACGTTAGACCAACGCGGGATTTACATCGGAGGGGGAGTGGCACCCCTAGCTGGCAGCCATAAATATGGTCTATCTAAGATTTATCTAAGATCTTGCTCGGGGCTAGGCTAGGGCAAGGGCCTCCAGCAGGGCCTGCGTAGTCATCTAGTCGTTTGGCAGACCTTGGCAAAACCTTGAACATTGCGTGTTAACAGCCCAACAACCTGCTGCCCCCCCACCCGCGGCGATGTCCTAGCCTCCTCTGCGTGCGCGAGCAACTCCCTGACGGTGTGCGGCTTGAAGTGGGAGCGGTAACTGCTGATATCCGCCAACGTGGAAACGATGTGGTCGATACCAGATGGCCCACCTACTGCATCGGAGACAAAGATAACGTAGATCCGGTCCCGCACCATGTTCAACCAAGTCTGGGAGTTCAGCTTGACGCACTTGAACGCGGAGAAGTGCTGCTTGCCCTCGGCGTTCTTGATGGCCATTACCGCGTTAACGAACTTGGTGAACTCCGACGCATTCGAGCCGTTCTGGATCATGAAACCAGGCACCTCCTCCAACACTGCCACTTTTGGTAGCTTCCGCCGCAAGACCCCGATGTATGACCCATTCGTGGACGTGCCGTCATCGAATATCGCCCCGTAATCTGGGTGGGTGTGTGGCGCGGAGTCCGGAGTTGAGCGACCTTGCCGATTAGGGCTGTATGGTTGGCAAGGCGGCCCGCCCACCACGATGTCTGGCGAGTCGCATGCGTTGGGATCCTCGTTATACTTCTGGCGGCGCCTCTTCCTGGAAGGAGCGACGATCTTGGGGATGTCCGTCTCGTGGTTGTGGCAATACCCTGCCTTCTGAACGGCGTCCGCCATCGATTCCCAAATGTAAAGATCTGGATTGGCAGCGCCCCCGAAATTCTGCTTCAGGAACTTGCGGCAATACGGCTTCAAGTCGCACATGGATGAGCAAGTGATTGGCAATCCTAAAGCCCGCGCGCACATGGTCTCCGTGCCCATTCCTGAACAGACAGACTCCATGGTCACGCCACGGAGGGACCTCAACGTCTCCATGCGTCCGGCGACGGCATTGAGGAGCGGCTCGGTCCACCACTTCAAGAATGGAAACCTTGGCGGAGTGAGAAACGGCGGCGCGGGCGCCGCAGCGTCTGGATCTGACAAGCGCCTGAGCAAATATCTGTCGCCGGGCTGTGGCGGGGGAGACGGACAAGGGCCGCGCTCTCCCGACATCTGCGACTGCGACTGTGACTGCATGGACGTACCTGCCGCGGCCCTGGCAGCGCCCTCAGGAGCCCCGCTCTGACCCTGCTGCCGGCTGGCGTGAGCGCGAGTCCACGCCGCGCGCAACATGCGCGTGAACTGCTCTGCAGGCGGCGCGAACAACTTGGAGGTCGAGTAACAACGCAGCGGTCGCGTCTGCCGCGGCAGCGAGATCGAGCCACAATGCGATGGAGGAGAAGTGGCGGATGCGGAGGGCGAAGGGGGGGGTGGCGGGGAGGAGCAGGGGCGTTTAAACGAATGCCTGACGTCGGGCCTGGGGGTGCCCTTGGGAGCCGACTGCCCCGTGGACCCTGGACCCTGCATGGGCCCTGGGCCCGATCAAGGTCGGGGGGAGGAATGGGACGAAGAGGAGGGCGAAGCGAGGTGGGGCGTCGCGGCCTCAGGGAAGGACGATGAGAGAAAATAGAAAGGCTGGGTGTGCATGGAATCAGGGAGGGGGAGGGCAGGAGGGAAGAAGAGGAGCAAGTGGAAGAAAGCAATTAGAAGACCAGCTGGAGAACATCTGGTCACGTGTGTTTCTGAACACCGCGCCAATCACAGAAATTCCTCAACGCACCTCTGGTGGCTCCCCAACGCCTGCAACCTCGGCGTTGAGCCAGTCGGCCGCGGCTGGATTAGCCTCCAATTCTGCTCGAGCAGCTGTCCTCTCAACGAGCGTCGGCATGTTGTCCTTATGCTTATGGCCAGCCTTGGTGGAACAATCGGCGTGGTCTGCCTTTGACAACCACGCCCACACTAATCCCATCGGGCGGCCTTGGCCTGCCCGAGGGCCCGGCTTCAAAGTGCGCGTCAAACTGCATCCAGGATGCCTATCGCAGAAAGCTTTGACATCTTTCAATCCCCCTGCTGGCACATCAACTAATCGAACGGATCCGTTGCGGTGGAGCAAGCGCGGGTACCCGTCTGCTGGGGCGTAGTGGGCTATCGGCCCTGGCGGAGGTGGAGGCGGCGGCGGTGGCGCCGCTGCAGCCGCTGGAGGCGGCGGCCCCCCCGCAGGAAGTGGCGGCACAACGGGCCCTGGTGGCGCCGGTGGCGCTGCCCCTCCAGGCCCAGGTGGCCCTGGCGCAGCTGGCCCAGGCCCCATCGGCCCTGGCGGCGCCCCCGCTGCTCCTCTGCCGCGGCCCCTGCCGCGACCGCGGCCGCGACCTTTCCCGATGCCGAAAGCAGCATGGGCATCGTGCTCGGCATCCTCGGCAAGGCCAGCATGATCCAGCAGCCAACCGAGGTGATCCACATATTCTATCGGCAGAGGCTCCTCCATGCGCTCGTCATCATCCAGGGGGGCATGTGCGGCGACGCCCTCGTGGGGGTTCCAAAAGTCGAAGTCAGGAAGCCACGGCTGCAACCTCAAGCGACGCACCTCTAAACGATGTCGTTGTGTAGGGCCAGCTGCAATCAACGAGATATCAGCCGACCAAGCTTGGGTGAAATCGATTGCTTGGAAATGCTTCCACGACAATGCCCACTTCGCACCTGGGGCCGCCTGGACGACGCAGAAGTCGTCGAGCGGTTCGTCGGCCAACTCCAGGTCGAGCAAAGTCATGTGCCAATTCCCAAAGTTGACGCCTGCTACGTGGAAGTACCGACTGGTATGCAAGTTAAATATCCTCACGACTATCTTGCGCTGCTCCAGCAAACTTCTGGCGTAGCTCTTGGGCGGGAACAGCTTCTTGAAGGCCTTCGTAAACGCGTCCTCGAAGCGTCTCAAAGTCAACCCTTCCCCGTCGCATAAGCACATCCCTGCCCAAAAACAAAGTTTCACCGCAGTGGACTGCTTGGCCTTGGGAATCTTTGGCATGTCGACGTGTCGCAGGAGCTCGTGAACAGTTGACCAATGGTCGAGCAACACCTGGCGGGCCCGCAGGGACAGGTTGGGCAGCGCGTGCATCATCATATCGGCAGCTGGCGGCTGCCACTCCACGAAAGTGCAACTGTGCTCAGCCGACTCCGCGTGAACCGCGACGCCGCCCTTGGTTAGGTCGTCGAAGTCTTTGAATGTGGAGTTCAGAGCGGTCCCTGTGATGTCAGCCTGGTGCTGGGCCAAGATACCCCGCTCGATCTGGTCCTGCTTGCGGCACTCCCCCACTTCGGCCCGGCGCCTCCGTTTCGCGGCTCTGTATGCATCGTTGTTGTCGGGCACCCTGAGAGCGATGTCCAAGGCCGGGTCTGGTCGCAAAGCGAGAGTGCGACAAATCCTCTGCTGAGCCCTGGTCCTTGACGCCCCTCCAGCTCTGCCAAATGTGGCTCTCAACTTCATGGCCTTGCCCTTCATGATCAAGCGCCTGCGCTCCACGGGGTTGCGCATGCTCTCTGCGTAGGCTTCTCGAACTGGTTCAAACTCGGCAGACAAGAAATGCATTTGCTCGCCCTTCAGACGTTCCTGACGGAAGGCCTGCCATGGCCAGGGGGCACGAAGCCTCTTGACGCCGGCGAGGCTGAGTTGTTTCTCGGCGGCGCGCGAGCGCCGCCTGATGTTTTTGGGGTCCATGGAGAGAGCTTTTGTCCGCTTTGGCGGTGCAATCTTTTTCGGCGGCCTGCCCCGCCTTCTCCCAGATGGCTTGTAGCAGCGGTCGTCCTTGAAGCCCCGAATCCTGCGCATGCGCAGGAGTGCGAAGTCTGAGGACAAACATTTCAATGACTTCTTATCAGTGGAGGCCGCTGCCTTGAGCTCTGCAATCCGGCGCAACTGGGCGCGGCGAGCTTCGATCGCACAGATATCGGTCCATGCGAGATACGCGGCCCCCAACAAGATCGCAATGGACCGCTCGGACTTAAGCAAGGCAGGGGTGTCGAACTTCTGCAAGTGCCGTTTCGTGAACGGGTCCTGGCGGCAAACGGGCAATTGAAGGAGCTTATCAGCAACATCTAAGTCCGCCAGGAGCTCGAATAACACATAGGGTGCTCGCTGATGAGAATCGGCAATGATAGACTGGACACTGGCAGCCTCAGTGCGACACGATGGAGACAAGAAGAGAGGGTGAGAGGAAGGGGGGGGGGGCCGAGGACCGAGACGGCCAACGACGTTGGCAATTAGCATCAGATTTCAGATTTCGGTGCAGGTGCTGTTTCAGTCCTCACATTCTGATTCTGGGCTGGGGCGGGGGAAAAGCTCAAAACTTCAGGGGTCCCATGCGGGCCGATTCTAAAACTTTTAGAATCTGTCAGAGCCCTTTTGGGCTCTTGAGCCCCTTTTGAGCCCTCACAGCCCTTTAGACAATGTTTCCTTGGGGCCCGTGAGCCTGAAAACAAACGCGACACAGACACTGGCGTGCAAAAAAAACAATGCCTCGGCCCTCGGTCCACGGGCTCACGTCAAAGGCGGAGGTCGCAGCGAATGGCAGATCCACCCCTCGAGCCCTCGATCGGAAGAGGATCGGCTTGATCGGGGATGCGATTACGACGATCGAGCGACGATCGACGCGATCGGAGGACGATCGGTCGGAGGGCGAGCGGGCAAATATCCGCTGCACTCGTGAATTCGGTTCGAGCTCGGAGACCATCGCGGCTGCACTGACCGCTCGACGCCAGAGGACACCATGCGGAAAGCCAACGCGGCGTGCTCGTCCGTGCAGGCTCCGACAGCGCGAAGTAGCACCCATCGCTCGGGGGTGTGCAACAGGTCAGAGACACCGTCGAAAAACTCAGTCGTTGTTTTTCCGAGAAGACACTCCAATACGCGGAAGGAAAGCCCATTGCCTTTCGATGCTGACAGAAAGCTCTCGTGTTGCCAATCTTCGCTGCCGAGTTTCAGAAAACGCTGCATCAACTTCACATGGGGGCGCATGCAGATGCGCATCAAGAGGATGCGCGGCAGAGGGCTCGACTGGCCCCACTCCTCGGCCCCGCACCGGCACCTGTTGTTGAAACCAGCCCAATCGACAGATGCTGATTGACCTGCGGGAAAACTCCAAATGATACCAGAAAGAAAAACCCAATCAGTTTTTTGGTGGGCTATGGGGCTAGGGCCCTCGTGGCCACGGCTGGGCGCAGCCAGAAAGGCTGGACAGGAGGGGCCCTGGGAGGGGTCCGGGGATTGGTTTGGAGCTAATTCGGTCGGGGAATGGGCCGAGGGGGGCGGCCTTCCAGGGATTCCAGGGGGGCAGAGGGGGCTCCCCTGCCTTCTCCGAAGGCCGCCCCCCTGGCCCCACTCTCCGACCAAAGCCCGCTCAAAACCAGCCCCTGGACCCCTCCTGGGTTCCAAACGCACCAGATTCGCGGCGACGAGGAGGGCCGCCGAGGGCCAAAAAGCCTCCTCCTCCTCGTCCTCCTCCTCCTCCTCCTCCTCCTCTTCCTCCTCCTCCTCCTCCTCCTCCTCCTCCCTCCTCCTCCTCCTCCTCCTCTCCTCCTCCCTCCTCCTCCTCCTCCTCCCCTCCTCCTCCTCCTCCTCCTCCTCCTCCTCCTCCTACCTCCTCCTCCTCAACCTCCTCCTCATCCTCCTCGTCCTCCTCATCTCCCTCCTCCCTCCTCCTCCTCCTCCTCTCCTCCTCCTCCTCCTCCTCGTCCTCGTCCTCCTCGTCCTCGTGCTCGTCCTCCTCCTCCTCCTCCTCCTCCTCCTCCTCCTCCTCCTTCCTCCTCCTCCTCCTCCTCCTCTCCTCCTCCTCCTCCTCGTCCTCATCCTCGTCATCCTCCTCATCTCCTCCTCCCCTCCCTCCTCGTCCTCCTCCTCCTCCTCCTCCTCCTCCTCCTCCTCCTCCTCCTCCTCCTCCTCGTCCTACTCATCGCCCTCCTCCTCGTCCTCCTCCTCGTCCTCCTCCTCGTCCTCCTCCTCCTCCTGCTCCTCCTCCTTCCTTCGTATTCCTCCTCCTCCCCCACCAAAATCCACTCAAAATCGCCCCGCGGACGCCTCCGGGGGTCCTGGATCGACAAGGCTTCCAGGGCTCACAAAAGGCCTTTGGAAGCATAAAACGTCGAAAATCATCCTCGAACCTCGATCGTCCAAACTGCTGCTGCTCCTCCTCCTCTCCTCCTCCTCCTCCTCCTCCTCCTCCTCCTCCTCCTCCTCCTCCTCCTCCGCCTCGTCCTCCTCGTCCTCCTCGTCCTCCTCGTCCTCCTCGTCTTCCTCGTCCTCCTCGTCTTCCTCGTCCTCCTCGTCCTCCTCCTCCTCCTCCTCCTCCTCCTCCTCCTCCTCCTCCTCCTCCTCCTCCTCCTCCTCGCGATCCGGTTTGCACGTCCAGGGTCTAGGGTCCAGGGTCTAGGCGTCTAGGGTCTAGGGTCCAGGCCAGGCCAAGGGTCCAGGGTCCAGGCCAGGGTCTA
This sequence comes from Prorocentrum cordatum, assembly GCA_963575745.1. Lineage (NCBI taxonomy): Eukaryota > Dinophyceae > Prorocentrales > Prorocentraceae > Prorocentrum > Prorocentrum cordatum. The sequence goes on along the minus strand of CAUYUJ010020791.1, from coordinate 73,349 downwards.
GGCGCCTGGCGTCTGGGGTCCAGGCCAGGCCCCGTCCTGGCCAAGAAAACCACGCCCTGGCACGAGGGCCCCAAACAGCAATGAAATGCGTCGACACTCTGAACCCCTTGCCCCTTACCTGGGAAACAGACATGCCGAAGTTCACTCGCATTAGTCCTGAGCCCTTAGTGCCTTAATAACGTCATTAGTTAGTCCTTAGTCTTAGAGTCTTAGGGGGACTTGGTGAGTGCAAGCGCTGCTTGGGGTAAGCTAAACCCGCGCGAAACACGTGGACGCAGCATCGGTACATTGTAAGATCGCGCGGTTCGACTCCGCCTGTCCTGAAGTTGACAAACTCACGATGGCATCGTGCGCCTTCTCCTCCGCATCTGCCGGCTGAGCGGGCGGCTGGGCAGGTTCAGCCTCCGCGCCATCGACGTCGCGGAGGTCCGCGTCGTCGTCAAAATCGCTGACGAGAGCATCGCGTCTCTCCTTGACGCACGTCGTCCAAACCGTGACACACTGCGGGATCAACTGGCGCAGCGCTGTGGGGAGGCCGACCCAGTCCAGGGACAAGTCGCTGCCTGTCCACCGATGTCGAGGCCAGAGCGGCAGAGCCTTTTCGAACATCAAGTCGATGATCTCGAACATGTGCGCAAGTGTCTCTGGTTTCCCCCCTGGGCAGCATCCAGGCGGACAATGGTGCGAGATCTGGGGGGACCGCCAATCGCCATTCATGTACCTGCTGAGCTTGGCGCGTAGATCCGCGGTGCCTTCGCACGACGTGGAGTGCCCTCGGGTTCTCAAGTGGTCTCTGTTCCCAGGAAAGCCCCAAGAAAGCCTCAATGGAGGCCCTTGGCGGCCCGCGAAGGCCCAGAGGAGGCGCCAGACGGCCCGCGAAGGCCATCGTTTTAGTTCCATGTTTCGGAGGTTCTCGCGTTTGCGAGTTTCCAACGCTCGGCCGAAGGCCCCCCCCACACACACACACACACACACACACACACACACACACACACACACACACACACACACACACACAGTACGCACGGAGAGCAAAAGGGCCGCCCAAGAGCCAAGAGGTCGCCAAGAGGGCACCGAGACGGCCAACGCTAAGACGGCCCCGAGGCAAGGCCCGAAAGGGCCCAGGCCCGAAACTCCAGGCCAGCCCAACAGGGGGAATGCGGATGGACAAATCCGAGCCTCCATTCGGCTCCAATCAATTGACCCGAGATGCCAGGCGCCAGCGGGAACCTCCCCCCCCTCTCCGCCAACCACGAGGCCCCTGGAATCCAAGAGGCCCCAAAACTGCCCCTGGGCCCTTAGGCTTCAAAAGGGTTCTCAAGAGCCACGGGCCCCCCGAGAAGCACCCCGCGAGACCCCGGGGAATCCCGAGAGACCCCTAACCCGCAACCCAGGCATACCCCAGGCCCTACTAGGCCCTGGCGCGGTGGCGGGGCGGGCCGAAAGCCAGTAGGGATACCGATCCCGAGGTCTGGTGCAAGCCTCCGGGAAGAAAAAATCAATCACGACCTCCCTGTACTTGCCGGCAATCGTTTGGGTGGTCAATGGGAATGAGCCCTCATACACATAAAGCCTCGCACGCACCCACGTTTTGACTACTTGTCGCCACTGCGCGACAGCGCCAGAGTTCCGCATGACCAGACCAAAGTTGACGATGCCTGAAATATCTGCCTTGACAACGCTGAACTGGGCCCCCTGTGAAGTAGAAGCCTTGTGACCGTCGCAATCCAAAGTCAGCCGCGTTTGGCCCTGTGAAACTGCATCTTTCTCATACTTCCGGTTGCACTGAGCGCGGTCTGACAGCTAAGGTAGAACAACTCGCCACACACTGCGAACAACTCGTGAAGTCCAGGGATACTCTGGTGGTTATGCATGAGGACGTGTTTGATGCACTCAGCCGTACCGTGGTCAAAGGCCCGCAAGGGAGTCACCAAAGGAACGGAGACCATGGAATACTTGCTGCTGCCATCTGGGCCAGGATGCCTGAGCATAAAACCGATCGTCAATTCTGTTTGCATCACTTTGGCCGTCTGAACCGCCGGCTTGGCATGGGACTCCTGGCCCTGCTGCTCTGGTGGGCGGCTCGTTGAAGGGTCCGCAACTCTGATCCTCGTCGGCGTCTCGTCGTATCGCTCCTGGATGTACCCCGCCACTATCTCCAACTTTGGGACTGGGCCCCCCCTTGCCAGACCTGGAACTGCGGAACTCCATTGCGAAGTGCCCAACCATACGCACTTGTGAGTACCGCAATTGTGAATATCTTGTTCGGTGGCGCTCCCCATGGGCCCCGATCCGTATGAGGGGTGTGCCGAAGTGGGTGTGGGGGACGCATGCGGGCGGTGGTTCTGGGGCCTCCGGTGGAGCTCCCTCTGGTGCCACGAAACACGTGAGGGGTGTGCCGACATGTGCGTGGGGGACGCGTGCGGGCGGTGGCACTGGGGCCTTCGGTGGAGCTCCCTCTGGGGCCACGAAACTTGAAGGGTGTGCCGAAGTGGGCGTGGGGGACGCATGCGGGCGGTGGCACTGCGGCCTTCGGTGGAGCTCCTGGGCCACGAAACGTGTGAGGGGTGTGCCGAAATGGGCGTGGTGGACGCATGCGGGCGGCGGGGGCCTTCGGGGGAGCTCCCTACTGGGGTCACGAATGGTGTGAGGGGTGTGCCGAAATTTGTGTGGGGGGCGCATGCGGGCGGTGGCAATGGGGCTTTCGGTGGAGCTCCCACTCGGGCCACGAGACGTGCGAAGGGTGTGCCGAAGTGGGCGTGGGGGACGCATGCGGGCAGTGGCACTGGGGCCCCCGGTGAAGCACGGGGCCACGACACGCGTGAAGGGTTTACCGAAGTGGCTGTGGGGGACGCGTGCGGGCGGCGGCACTGGGGCCTTCGGTGGAACTCCCTATGGGGCCACGAAATGTGCGAGGGGCGTGCCGACATGTGTGTGGGGGGCGCACGCGGGCGGCGGGGGCCTTCGGTGGAGCTCCCACTCGGGCCACGAGACGTGTGAAGGGTTCGCCGAAATGGGTGTGGGGACGCATGCGGGCGGTGGGGGCCTTCGGTGAAGCTCCCTACTGAGGGTCACGAGAAGTGTGAGGGGTGTGCTGAAGTGGATGTGTGCGTGTGTGTGGGTGGGGGTGGGGGTGGGGTGGGTGGGGGGGGGGGGGCGCATGCGGGCGGTGGCGCTAGGGCGGCGCTGATGATGACGATGATGGACATGATGGCGGCCGTGATGATCATAACGCTGATGATGATGACGGCGCTGACGATTACGATGATGATGATGATCATGAGGATGCTGATGATGATGAACATGATGATAGGAGGGCGGATGGGGGATGAGGAAGGATGAGGTGGAGGAGGGGAGGAACGCGGGGCGCTGTCTCTTCAAAACGAAGACCCAACACCACAGGATGGTCGGCCCTCGAAACAACCAAAACACATATTTCAGTCCTGCGCTTCTTCGGACTGGCAAGGAGTTGCTCGTCCGCGCGCCTTGTCCGAAGTCGCCAAGCGGAGGAGGGCCCTGCAGAGCGCCTGCGCGGCAATCCTGCACACCTCCACCGCGGAGCTCGCCAGCAAGTCGACTGAATCTCGAAACGTGCGCGGCGGTTCATTCAGGGCCAGAGCCTCGGCCGTTTGCGAACATGACCTGCGGACGTACTTGCCAGCGAAATGCTCGACAAGACGCGCGGCCCGGGCCGTGGAGTCAGCAGGCGCAGAGTCTGCCTCGCCGAGCGCTCTAACGAGCGCCGCGTGCTCTGGACGAGCTGGCCGCCCAAGCCACGCTTGCCACGGAGCGCGCAAGTGCCCAGCAGCAGCCGCGGCGTGCCGGGCGCCTCTCGCGAGGACGAGGGGCACATGGCAAGCAGGCGGGGCGGGCACCATGGCGTGAGCAAAGCCGTCTTCTCCTCCGAAACCTCGGACTTCCAGATCACTCTCACCGCCGCTGGCTGCTTCAGGATCTGCGATGGCGTCGTCATCGCGGCAATCTGGACTGGAAAACCCAACGACGTCCAAATCGCAATCAGACTCCATAGAATCCTCTCAGAATGGACTGGGAGACTGAACCCTCGAGCCAAAACTGCCAATACAGATGCGTTCGCATGGGCCCTGCTGTCCCCCGGGCCCAACGTGCTTCGCGATGACTCAATATCAACACGTTGCACCCCTTAATTGCGGATAAGGGTGGGGACGCGGGCAAGCGGGCGCGGCGCCTACGACCTACCCGCGACCCGCCCGCGGCACATCGGCCCCGTCGCCCGCCAGTCCTGGAAGGGCTCGGGGGCCCCAGAGCCCCAGAGGGAGGGGGAGGAGGGCCCCAGAGGGCTCGGGAGCCCCAGAGCCCCAGAGAGAAGGGGAGGAGGAGCCGCCCTGCGGTCAAAGACGAGGGCCGCCATCTTGACAGCAGGGGCCCCCCTCACGCTGACATCACTACCCTAGTCCTGGAAATGGCTCATTCCTGGCCCACCGCCCTCCGCGTATTCTTTCCACGCGCAGCATCCCCGCGCATAGGATACGAGGGGAAAGTGAGAGACAGGGATCCGACGCAATGGGAATGGATGGGGTGGGCGGGACACAAGACGTCAGATGCATGATCGCCTGCCCAAACTCAGGACCTAGACCACGCCTTCAAGCCGCCGAACCCCTGTTGGCCAAACCCCCCTCTTCCTCACCGCCGCCCATTTTGCTGCTCTCCCCTTTCACGGTGCGCACCCTCGGGCCCTCCCGCCCACTGCAAGGGTCGTTCCTCGAACATGCAATGATCATTCAATCGAGCCCTATCACTGCGGCGGCTGCTCAGTCCTGGAACGCTTCACTGGGGCCGCCGGGGAACGCAGGTGGTCAGACAGCTCGAGCGCGGGCTGTGGCATGTACGACTTACGAATCCCACCAGCCCTCGAAGAGGCAGACGTACGCGGGCGGTTTTTGACACTCGCTGCGCCGCCCTCTTCCCGACACGGGACTCTGGGCCTGGGAGTCCAGGGCTGGGCGGGGCGCCTTTCCCCCGCGCCCAAGGGGGCCCGAGATCATAAGGACCTAGGAAGCCCCGGCGGGCCTCACTCGGGATGGGAGACAGGACAAGAGATATATAGGATTGGCCCCGACGGGCCTTGCAGTAGCCCCATGGCTCCGGGACGCGAAACCCAAGACAGCCCCAGGACACAGGACTCAAGACCCAGGAATCCCAAGACTAACCAACACGGTTCCAAATGACCGCGGGGGCCCAACGAGATCCGAAGAGCCCAGCTTATTCATTATCGCCGCAACGCGCCTGGGCGCGGGCACCGCCTCTGGTTTCATTCTGGACGGGCTGGCAGGCAAGAAGGGTATATGGCCGCGCGAAGCGTCAAGGAGTATCGGCAGCCACTCTCCGCAAGGGCGCTTCCTCAAACGAGAACCCTTCACTGATTTCGTTGGCCAATCGTATCTAATGTCCACTGGGTCTGCGAACAAGTCGGCCTTCGGCGAAACCTCGACGTCGGCGCCGACCGTAGCCATGGCGCACGCCAATCTGTTCGCCGCTGTGTCCAAATCAAAATGGTGCAGCGCATCCGCTCTCATCGCAGTGACCCCTGAACTGCTTTGAAACCGAAATGGCTCTGGACCCCCATCAGGAAAACCTGGGGGGAGGACGACGGGCCCGTGGGCTAAGGGCTGGGAAGGCTCAGGTGCAAAGATTTCCAGATGGAACCCTAACGCCCTCGGTTAAGTCATGATCGTCCTCGGCGTCTCTGTCCACGTAAACGTCGTCGTCTGCCCCCGCCCCATGTCGGCCTGCGCATTCCACTAGTCCTCCCTCCCCCGTCAGCGGCGCCCTCCCCCAAGCGGGGTCGAAAGGCGAGGTGACGCGCGGTTCGACCGCCGCCCAGGGCGAATGCCCTCGACGGGACTCGTAAATCTCAAAATCCTGGAAGTTCACAGCGACTGAATACCGCACAGCACGGCGACCCGCGCCCTGACGCCTTCATTGAGTCTGGCTCGGTCTAGCTAGAAAGTCGAAAGCTTACTCGAGGGGCCCCCAAGTGCCGAGCGGCTGGAAGGGCCTGACGTCTCAGTCGCCCGATGGACAGGACGACGCCTGCACGAACAACAAAGACATACTCTTTCCAGTAATGGCAAGACTTTGGTGACTAAGTGCAGTACTACAGGGATTCTCTCGAAACGCGCAGGCAACGCGGGTTCGCGGGGATCCCAAGCCCGCGAGAGCTGCGGGGAGGGGGGGCGACGTTGCCGGGGCGGCTGCAACCCTAGACCTTCAAATTTGCCTGGAAGGATGTGCGCGGCATCTGTTTGCGCGGTGGGCGCGGGGCGAGGGCGGGAGGCGACCGCGCGAATTCTCACCGCTCACTGCGGCGCGCCCCTCACGCGGCTCGTGGCTCCATTAATGTAACCATTGGGGGCTCCACCGAATCGTCCAGCGTCGGTGACCGCGCGAGCTCTCACCTATCATTTTCGCAATACCCCTCACACGTTTCGCGGCCGCATAGAACTAGCCGCTAAGCCGAAAGTGCAATTGGCAGTAAACGCATGAAGTCCAGCCATTCACTTCGGCGCAACCCTCGCATGTCATTTTTTTCGCGCCCCTCACACGTATCGCGGCTCCATAGTCAGGGTCTGGCGAAAAGGCCGACGGCCAGGAGGTGATCCAGTCAATGAGGGGATTGTACAGCGTCCATGTGTGTATGTATGCGCAATACGTGCGGTGTATATATTTATGGAATGTAACAAATATATGTATCCATAATCTGAAATATGTATCCAATATATGGTATATATGTATTTATTTATATTTATGAAATATGTGTATATATTTATTTGTGTTCTAAAATCCTGCTAATTTTAATGCTAATTATTGTTGTGGTTTTGATTTGAAATTGTTGCCTAATTCTAAAATGGTTTGGTATTTTGATTGGTATTTTTTTGAAGTTGTAAATGTTCGCCGAATTCTGTTTGGGATTTTTCTGGTAATCCGAGGATGACCACCAAATGCGTAATTGCTGCCCTTAAGCCTAGGAAGACGAAGCCAAGGGAAGGGCAGCGGCACGGGTACATTGTCCTCCTCGGACCGACTGGCCTTCCTCCGATCCACGACCTCCTCCTCCTCCTCCTCCTCCTCCTCCTCCTCCGCCTCCTCCTCCTCCTCCTCCTCCTCCTCGTCCTCCTCCTCCTCCTCCTCCTCCTCCTCCTCCTCCTCCTCCTCCTCCTCCTCCTCCTCTTCTCCGATCCACGTCCTCCGACATCCCGCCGCTGGCGGCCCCCCTAGCCAGCGAAGGCCGAGCCCAGCG
>CAUYUJ010020791.1:46070-63570 GCA_963575745.1 Prorocentrum cordatum | reverse complement strand
ACTCCACGCCCATAGGGGAGAGGGCCCACCACGCCACGCCAACAGCGGGGTGGGGACCCATCGCGCGGGTGGGGGGGGGGGGACGCAGGCATCCGCAGGAGGTGAGAAGGGGGGCGGAGCGCTGGATCACATGTGCCTGTTCCGTTGGGTTGGGCAGGGCCCCGCGCCCAGAGCCGGAGGCCGAGCCCGAGCCCGAGCCTGAGCCCGGATCCGAGCACGAGCCCAAGCCCAAGATTTTGCCGCACCAGGGCGCTTTCGCCCGGCTTCGGGCCCGGCCCCAAAAATGCTGCAGAGAGATGAGGTCTAGGGCTTGGGTCGTAATTTTTGTTCGTGGTGTTGCAACCGTTTAGCAAAGTCGGCTCTCAGGGTCACTCCTCGATGATCCTCAGAACCTGTGTTAGCGCCAACGTGCGTTTGCCCACCGAAGCCATTGCGTGCGGGAGAGGCAGCGACATTGGGCCCGACACAGGCTGCGCTAACACTGCGGTCCAAGGCTCTGGTCGTGATTTTCCGCAGTGTGGCAACATTTTCGTAACGTCAGACCTCCAAGGGCCATCAACCCGTACAGACCGGTGGAGAATCGGTGCCGATCCTGGATAGGCAACCACATGTGAACCCTATCCCTGCAGGTCAGATCTCTCAAAAACCGGCGAGGGCTAAGTATTTAAAGGATATTTGCAGCCAAGGGAACGCCAGCGGGATTGTGCGATACCTCAGCGTCGATTGGACCCGTAGGGGTCGGATTCGCAAGTGGTCGCAGATCGCTGGCGCGCCCACGAGACGTCCTCCGCCATCCCCCGCTGCTCCAGGTTCTCGATGCCTGCGTCGATGAGCGGGGCGAGGCGCGCGAGGTCCACGGCCGGGTGCTCGCCGTGCATCTGCATCGCCTGAAGGAACAAAAAGCGGCACAAGCATAAACTGTCGGAGGTCCGCGCGGATTTTTTGAACCTGCGCTGGACCCCCTCCCTGTCGTGCCGAGCGCGCCAGGGGCAGCGACAGATCTAAGAAATCCGCGCGGAGCTCCGAAGCTTGTACATATGTATGCCGTTTGTGTTTCTTCTTCGATCGCCAGCTCCAGGCCCTCGAAGAGCGGCGTGGGGTGCACGGCGTCGCACCTGGCGTGCGCCTCGAAGGCCTCCAGCAGGGCCTCGAAGGCCTCGGCTGGCTGCCCCTGCCGGTGCAGCGCCTTGGCCAGCCCCTCGGCCGCGTGGCAGAACAGCGGGCTCAGCTTCCCCACCGTGGCCACGTAGAGCTCGTGCGCCTGGCGGTACTGTTCAACCTCGGCTTCACGCAGGAGTGACCCTAGGCAAGAGTGACCTTTGGTGCGCGGCTCTAGGGGGGGCGCGGTGGCCAGGCCCCAGCGCGCAACCCGCTGCTTTCGGATCGCATTCGGCCATCTGGGGGGGGACCCCATTGCGCCCGCACCAAAGGCACTCCGGCGACAGGTCACTCTCACGTGTAGCCGATCAACCGCGGGCTCGAAGCGGCCCATGTCGTGGAGACACGAGCCGACGGAGCAGTGCAGCTTCGCAATGGTGACGGGGTGCTCGGGCTCGTGCTCCTGGAACTCGGCCAGCGCCTGCTCGAGCATAGGCAGGGCCTCGTCGTACCTGCCCATGTTCTTCTTGCAGATGCCGAGGTTCCAGTGGTCCTCTCGGCCTGGCGCGCCACCCTTCAGGTTGACGGCCTGCAGGAACCAAGACTCCGCCTTTTCGTACTGGCGCAGCTGGTTGTACACGGTGCCAAGGTTGATGAAGGTCGCGGGGTGCGGCGGCGCGATCCCGGCCAGCTCCTCCAGCAGCTCGGCGGCGTCCGCCTGGCGGTTCTGCTTGCAGCGCAGGGTGGCCATGTCCTGGATGCACTTCACATCCCACGGCATGCCCCTCCTGCGGCACTCGCCCACGGCCCGACGGTAGATGGCGTCTGCCTTGTCCAAGTCGTAAGCCTTGACGCACGCGAGGGCCAGGTCCAGGGCGGCCGTTAGGAGGCGCGGGCTCCTGAGCCCCTCCGGGGTCTCCGCGGCCATCTGCTTGAACTCCTTCTTGAACTGGCGGAGGACCCGCCTGTTCTCCCTGTCCCCGTCGTTGAATTCGTGCTCCGACCATACGAAGTCCTCCTTCCGCAGCTCCCCAGGCTCCCTGGGCTCGTCGTCGGGCGGCGTGGGAATCGCAGGCACCAGGTTGCCCTTGTGAGCAGCGTTTGACCGATCCCCATCCCCACTGGCATGGCCTCGGCCCCACTGGCCGAGCTACACCCCTAGAAGGGACATAGGCTGTTCCATTCGGGCTTCGAGGGGGTGACCCCCACCTGGGGGGGGGATGGTGGGGCCGAGATACCTATGTGGCAACTCATGTGAGCCTCCCAAAACATCGCCTTGGCTCCTGTGAATCGGCGCTAACCGACGCTAATCGACGCTAAGTCTACGCCAATCGTCGCTGAATCGCCGCGAATCGACGCGAACCGACGCTGAACCGGCGCTATGTCATTGATGACCAAACGCTGATCGATGCTAACGCACTCCTAAGGGCGGCATGACGAGGGTAGACGATGCTCCCATGCTTTGACACCGAAAGATACCATGGCCCAGTGGGGATGGGGACAAGTTCAACGATGCTGACCTTGCCCACCGCCTCGGCCAGCGGGTCGTCGGCGGCCGCCCGCCTCGCGGGCCGTGCCGCCGCGCCGGCCGCAGGTGCGGAGGAGGCGGCCGCGGGCGGCGGCCGCACGGTGGGCGGCCGCGGCGGCCTGTCGGCGACTCCGAAGGGTGTCGTTTGCAGAGGGCCGAGGGCGTGGTGTGGTTTGCAGCGCGCACCCTGGGGGGGCGGGCAAGGGCCTCGACAGAGTTCTCCGCCGCGCCCCGCGGAGGCCCGACGAGGGCAACGTGATGCCCCCGCAGGCCCCAACGACGCAGATCGCAAGCCACACCCCAGCGTAACCTCACCCTGTGCATCGGCTACGCGCAAGAGTGACCCCAGGCAAGAGTGACCTTTGCCGCCCGGCTTCCAGGGGGCCGCGGGGAGGCGCGATCCACGCGCGCAGGCCGGTGCAGGAGGGACCATTACGGGCCCGCACCAGAGGCCACTCCGGCGAAAGGTCACTCTCTTACGCGAGGCCCGTTGCAGCCGCCGAGCCTGCCCGTCGGCACGGACGCACCCGGGGCCACGTCGCTCATGCCGTCCGCCTCTCTCAGGAGCTCCTTGTACCTCTCGGGAGGGCGCCGGCCGTACGCCTGCACCGACCCTGGGCCTGCACGGTTTCCCCCGGGGCCGTGGGCGACCCGAGGAGAAGGAGGAGGAGGAGGAGGAGGAGGAGGGGGAGGAGGAGATGGAGGAGGAGATGGAGGAGGAGGAGATGGAGAGGGAGATGGAGGGAGGGGAGAGGAGGAGCAGGAGGAGGAGAGGAGGAGGAGGAGGAGTAGGAGGAGGAGGAGGAGGAGGAGGGAGGAGGAGGAGGAGGAGGAGGAGAGAGGAGGAGGAGGGAGGAGGAGGAGGAGGAGGAGGAGGAGGCAGGAGGAGGGGCAGGACAGGCCGCCTAAACCCTTCGGAGAAACCCTCCACCTGGGCCCCTGGGCCCATCTTGGGCCCGGCATCGGCCTGCACGCCTCCCCCCGGGCCAGGGCGGGGAGGGCACCTACATGCTGATCCTGGCCCTGGGACCTGGGGGAAAGCAGGAGGTGCGGACGACCGCTGCTCCCTGGACCTCTCCCGAGGTGCGCTGACACAGACTTCGAGGCGAGTCCGGCCGTGGCGACGAGGGCCTCCCAGGACGCCAGGATGCCCACAGAGAGGCGAGGGCGAGGCAGGGGTAGCGGCATCGGTGCCTGCTCCTCCTCTGAGATCCTGGGCCCAACATCGGCCTGGCCACGGTAGGTGCGGGTGTGCGGTCGGCACCCTCCCGACCTCTCCATCCGCAGCCCCTTCCTCGCGTCCTCCGAGCTGCCCGTGGCGGGGGCGGCCCAGAAGCTCCCCGGCGACGCGCCCGCGGCCGCCGCCTCCGAGAAGGAGGGCAGCGGCGGCGGCGCCGCCGCGCCCGCCTGCGGCCGCGGCACAGCCTCGGAGCATCTTCTTGAGCGATCCGTATCCCCACTGGCATTGACTACCTACAAGACCACCCCAACCCAACCCGAAGACCCGAATTTCGGTTGGGGTCGGTGATACGGGTTCCACACGCGTTTTTTCAATGTTCCCCGACGCCCCCCCCACTGGAAATGGAGGGCAAATCGGGGCCTGCGGGGTTGGGTTGGGGTGGCTTGGGGGGCGGTGAGGCATGGCCTTGGCGCCGCTGGCCGACTTGGCCCCCCAAGTGGGGATCTATGATCCTGCTCCCCTCGGGCTTTCGCGGGACCTGCGGTCGGGCACTTCTTTTTTCTCGGCGCGTCGTGGCGGCCCTGGCGGCGCGCTGTGCCTCACGAGCGGCTAGCGTTCGACGCCTGGGACCAGGAAGTGGTCAGCGCGTCGCGCCGAAGCGTGGTGACCAGAACCAGCGGCGCGACGGGCCGAACGAAAGTTCCTGAGGGTGGGGATGAATGCTGCTCCCCTCGGGCTTCGCGGGAGGCCCGTCGCCACCGCGGAGAGCGGGTGGACGTGTCGATCGACCGGTGATTTTTCGATCATGCCCACCCCCCCAGCGCCCGCATCGCAGATCCATGGAGAAGTACTCCACGTCAGCGTTCACCTGAACCTATAGGGGGCAGGTGGGGCTGAGATACCATGGCCCAGTGGGGATGGGGATCGATTAGACGATGCTGCGCCTCCAGCAGCCGCAGCACGCGCGCCCACGAGGGCTCCGCCTCCGCGGCGCCGGCCGTCCCGACCTCGGCGCATTCCAAGCTGGGGCCCTGAGGGATGGAGCCCCGGGGCCGCAAGGCCGCATGCGGTGCAGATTCAACCCGAGGCCCCTTCTTGTTCCGAGCAGGGGCCTCCCAGATGGGGTCGACGCAAGTGGGGTCGGAGGATCGCGGCCCATCGTCGACGCATCGCCGATGCATCGGCGACGCTGGCGATGCATCGGCGACGTCGGTGTGGACAAAATCGGACTCCACATCGAGTCGCATCGCCGATGCATCGGCGATGCGGCGCGATCATCCGACCCCCTCCGACCCCGTCTGGGAGGCCCAGGCCTGCGCCCTCCCACCCCGCGCTGCCCCTGTGGGTGGCCGACCGACCACTGGGCCAGCTTGCTTCCGACGCCGCCCCGCCCATGCAGGGCATCCGGAGACCATTTTTCAATTTCTGGGGGATAAGGCATGGTACCCGGGGGGGGGGGGCGTCGGGGGGGGGGGGGGGGTAACGGTAACAGGGGTCGCGGCGCGCACCCCCTGAGGCGCGCCGCATAAGTCGTCGTCGTCGTCGTCGTCGTCGTCGTCGTCGTCGTCGTCGTCGTCGTCGTCGTCGTCGTCGTCGCCGCCGCCCAAGCCCACAGCGCCTGTCGCCGAGTGGACGTCCGCTCCCGCTCCCTCCACTCGGAGGCGTGCCGGCTAGAGACAGCGGCGGCTCTCCCGCCCGGCCCCCGTCCCCCGGGGCCCCGTCTCTGAGCAGGGGAACAAGCAGGAACAGGAACACAGAGCAACTCGGAGGTCCGCGCGGGGCCTCCGCGTTTTTATGCTCGTGTCGCTGCCTGCTCGCCTGTTGGAACCGCCAAGCGACCGCTGCAGCGCCCGCGGCGCGGCCGCCCCCCCCGGCGGCCGCTGCGCCGCCGCCGCCGCCGCCGCCGCCGCCGCCGCCGCCGCCGCCGCCGCCGCCGCCTGGGCCCCCGTCTGGCACGAGATCCAGGAGCCGCAGCGCGCGCGCCCACGACGGCTCCATGCCTGGGATGTCGCCGCCGCCAGCGGCCTCGCCGCCGCCGCCGCCGCCATCGTCACCGTGCTGGCCAGCCACCTCCAGAGGAAGAGGACAAAAACTGCACAAGCTCGGCAGCGACATCCGAACCCCTGCCCCCACCAACCATCGCTCCCCCTGAATCGACGGGAGGCGGGGGCGGGGCTCGGATTTCGCCACGTGCTCGACGGATTCAGAACCCTACCCCCGCCACCCATCGAATGACCTGAATCGTTGACCGGCAAGGGTAGGGTTCGGACTTCGCCGCCGAACCCGCCAGCGTGCCGCTGGGCACGGAGTGGGCACGGAGTGAGCTCTCCTGACGAGTCTTGAAGAGGCCCGGACCCCAAATTGCCAGATCTCTCGGGGCTTCCCGCGTGCCCCCATGGGGCTTCTCGCGGCCTCTCGCGCAACTTTTTCGGAGCCAAGAGGGCCCCAAGACGGGCCGAGAGGGCTCCAAGAGGCCCCGAAGACGGTCCAAGAGGGCCCCGAGTCGCCGAACGATCGGCGCAGGATGCCCAAGACGGCCCGAAGACGCCCCAAGAGGCCTCCAAGACGCCCCAAGAGGCCTCCAAGAGGCCTCCCAAGAAGGCCCCAAGCGGCAAAAATCATTATTGTCCTTAGGTTTTTGAAAGATTTGGGCGTTCTCGCCTTTTCTGTTTTCCGACGCTCCAAGACGGCCCAAGAGGCCCCCAAGACCACCCCAAGACAGCCCAAGAGGCCTCCAAGAGGGCCCCAAGACGGCCTTAGAGCGGAACAAGACAGCCCAAGAGGCGCCCAAGACGGCCTAAGAGGGCCCCAAGACGGCCCCACAAACAGAAAATCCAAGCCTTCTGCCCCAAGAGACCCCCAGGAGACCCCAAGAGACGACCAAGAGGCCCCCAAGAGGCCCCAAGATGGTCCCCAAGGGACACCAAGAGGCCCCCAAGAGGCCCCAACGAGGCTCTAAGAACGGCCCTAAGAGGCCTCAAAACTGCCTCCAAGAAGCCCACGAAAGGCCTCCTACGAGATCCCAACGAACATCCAATAGGCTTCATAAGCACAACCAGGGCACGGTGGCGGCATCGACCGAAGGCCATGAGATCCGCCGCCCCCTGTTGGCTTGCCACAGGGATGCTCGGCGTGCTGAACGTCTTATGACTTGGTTTTGGTTCTTTTCCAGAGGAGCTCCCCCTGGGACTTCAGCCGATGCCGCCGGCCACCTGGAAGACTCAGTTGGAAAGGTTTCTCATGCTCCACATGGCTCCAAGATGGCCAAGATGGCCTCCAAAACGGCCACGATGGCCTCCAAGTTCGCCCAAGATGGTCCAAGATGGCCTCCAAGACAGCTCAAGAGAGTCCAAGATGCCTCCATGTTCGCCCAAGAAGCCTCCACGACGGCCCAAGACGGCCCAAGAGGCCCCCCAAAAGGCCTCCAAGAGGTCCTCCAGGAAAGCCCGAAGAGGCAAAAATCGTTGATATTGCTTGGGGTTTTGAAAAATTGTGGCACGTGCTTCATTTCGGTCTTCCGACGGCCCGAGACGGCCCAAGAGCGCCCCAAGATCGCCCCCAGAGCGCCCCGGAGGCCTCCAAGATGGCCCCAGAACGGCCCAAGAGGGCCCGGCGGCCCCAAGAGGGCACCAAGACGACCCCAAGAGGTCTCCGAGACGCCGACCATGGCCTCCAAGACGGACCTGAAGCACCCCTAGAGGGCCCCAAGTCGTTTCACAAAGGCATCCAAGATTGGCTCCGACGGCGTCAGACGGGCCAGTAACGCTCTAAGACGGCCAAAGAGGCCCCCAAGAAACCCCCAAAGGACCCCAAGAGGCCCAAGGAGGCTCCCAAGAGGCCTCCAACAGGCTCCAAAGAAGCTCACAGGAGGCCCCAAAGGGTGTCCCAAGAAGCTCTCAAGAGGCCTACTCCTCCTCCTCCTCTTCCTCCTCCTCCTCCTTTTCCTCCTCCTCCTCTTCCTCCTCCTCTTCCTCCTCCTCCTCCACCTCCTCCTCCTCCTCCTCCTCCTTCTGGTTGCCGATGCATTGGAACCCCGTCTGAGAGCCGCAACATCCAAAGCAGCAAGAATCAGTCCAAATCAATCAACCTGCACGGGATCTCTCGCTTCAAAACCCCAGGGAGGAAACCCTCAGACATCCTCCTGATGGCCCTCCTCCTCCTCCTCCTCCTCCTCCTCCTCCTCCTCCTCCTCCTCCTCCTCCTCCTCCTCCTCCTCCTCCTCTTTATGTGTCCTTCCTCTCCTCCGCTTCTTATTTCTCCCCCGCGTGTTCCCCGAAGGGCTCCGCAACGGCTGGGGAGATATATGATCCGATAGCTTGTCAGAGTTCTAGGCACGACGCTCGGCCACATGGGCGATTCCAAAAGGCAGGGGGCGGTTGTAACTCGCCGTAGGCGCCTTCGATAAACATGAACTGCTGGAGCTCCACGCGGACGTCTCGGATCGGCGCTGGACTCCCGCGGCCGCGCCTCCAGTGCCGCCCCTGGCGCGCTCCTCACGCCAGGGAGGGGGTCCAGCGCCGACCGAGGAAATCCACGCGGACCTCCGAAAGTATATGTTTGCGTCCCTTATCCTTAAGTAGTATAGCATCGTTTTTTATTCGTAGTGTGCTCATGGTGCTTATTATTCGTCTTAATAATATGATTTCTTGCGAGTATAATTATTAAGTTCCTGTGCATTTGTAGTATTACTCCATTTGTTTGTAGTAGTATCAGTATTTGCCTTAAGTGTCTTCTTATATTATTATTGTTTGTGTTCGTCGTATTATTATTGTTGTTCTTCTTATTATTCTTATTAGTAGTAGTAGTATTATTATTAGTATTATTATTATTATTACTGTTGTTGTTCGTCTTCTTCTTCTTCAAACCTCGTGGAACGAGGCCAGGAAGGCGCCGAGGTCTGCGCTGGCCTGGTCTTCCAGCTCGTCCGCCGCGCCGCCGCCGCCCACAACACCGCCGCCAGGACCTGCCCGGAGGCGGGCGAGGGGGGAGCGAGGAGGGAGGGAAGAGCAGGGAGGAGGAGAGGGAGGGAGGCAGGCAGGCAGGCAGGCAGGCAGGAGAGAGGAGAGAGGAGAGAGGAGGCAGGAGGCAGCAAGGGGGGGAGGGGAAGAAAGAGGGAGGAGATAGGAAGCAGGAGCGAGGATGAGCAAGGAGGGGAGAGGGAGGAGGGGGAGGGGAGGGGGGTGGAGGACGAAGAGGGGCGAGGACAAGCTAAGTGCGCTCGCGCCACATCTGACATCCTTCCCCTCCAACCCATCACTTCCCATTGCGCTGAATCCCTTTCTACCCGCCGACTGGGATTCCCGCTTTGGAGGCCTGGGATCGGCTAGGGAGCGTGGGGCGTCTTGGGACCATCCTTGGTCATCTCGGGGCCACGGGTAATCTTAGGACCCCATGCTGTCACCGGGGATCCCGGTGGCATCCGCAGGCGGCCGTCTTAGCAACATACGGGACTATGCTGGGCGGCTGGGCCAACAACATCTGGATAAGCAGGGGCAGAAGCAAACGAGGTTGCAAAGAGTATAGAAGGCGGAACATGAAGAAGGCAACATAAGACGAGGGGCATAGAGGCCGACGAGGAGGAGGAGGAGGTACACCGACAAGGAGTAATGGAGATAGTGAAAGATGATGACACGCACGATGAGAAGGATAGCGAAAGCAGGGAGAGAGCAGCACGATGACCAGAATAGACAAAGCCGACGACGGCGAGGAGCACGACGACCGCTAGGAGCAGGCGGAGGAGGAAAAAGGAGGAGAGGCCGCGGAGGGCGCGAAGGGTCGCGGGCAGGGACGAAGGGGAGCACGAGGCAGGAGACGCGAGTCGAAGCGTCCGGAGCCGAGCCCGGCGTGAACGTGGCCGACGCCGAAGCAAAGGGGCGGCACGAAGACGATCGGTGCAGGCGACACCTGGCACATGGATTGAGAGTTCAGTCGCAGCGTAGGAAGGCTATGTTGGGGTTGATGGATTTTGATGGCCTCGATGACGTCTATTTTTGATGGCCTGTTTTTCGGCCCACGGTGGGATCGACGAAACCCTGATCGCAAGTTTTTTCGGCATCGGGGCTGCGAATGGACATGGACATGGAAGCGGCGCCACGGTAGCCGGTGCAGCAAGACTGCAGGGCACCACGGGCAGGAGTCGAGGCGGGGAGGCGCCACGAGCCGGTTCCGGAGTGCGGGAGGCGCTGGGGGCGAGGGCGGTGGGACTGGAGGCGGCTCGACGTGATCCACGCCTGCGCACTTCAGGTCAGTGCCGCTGCTTCTGGTGTCGAAAAACACGGCACGCGGGGGCCACCCCAGGGAGGCGCAGGCCACACGCTGATGCAGGTGTACAGCCAGCGCTGCGGCGCATGGCAATCCTGGAGTGTGGCCGACGCTGCAGCGGGAGCAGCAAGCTTGGAAGACCGAGAACGCTCCGATCGAAAACACATTGAGATCGTCAACAACGAAATCCGAGCTGTGAAAACAATACGCGGGTGAGGCGAGGGTACTGATGCACGGTATCGGAGGAGAGAGTAGAGTAGTACTCTCACTGCTTAATTGTGGGCGAATCAAGAGGAAACGAGGAAGAGGAGAAGGAAGAGAGGAAGAGGAAGAGGAAGAGAGGATGAGGAAAGAGGAAGAGGATAGAAGGGGAGAGAGAGAGAGAGAAGCGGGAGGAGGAGGAGGACGAGGAGGTGGAGGAGGAGGAGGAGGAGGAGAGGGAACTCTCCTAGCGAGAGCAAGGGGAAGAAAATCGAGGTGTCTTAGCGTCTTTGGCCCGTCTTGGGCCACGGAGGACTCCAGAGTATTATCCTCGTGAAGACCAAAGTTCTTGTCCCGTTTGGGGTCTGGGGAAAGAATCACTGATTTGGGCAACGTTTGCCCCGTGTTGAGCTTGTTGGAGCCTCCAGGTGCCTTTGGAGGCCTCTGGGGACCTCTGGAGGCCTGAGGCCGTTGGGGACCTCGAGGGAGCTGTCAGGGGGGAGGCACCTCCTGCGAGGGCAACTTCTTAATGGCGGGGCTGGATACATCCTTTGGGGGTCCTCCTCCTCGTTCTCATCCTCCTGCTCCTATTACTCAGGCACCACCTCATCCTCCTCCTCCTCAGCGCCATCCTCCGACCATGCTCTCCCCCCATCCTCACCATCCTCGTCCTTCTTCCCAACCCTGCTCCAGTTCCTCCTCCTCCTCCTCCTCCTCCTCCTCCTCCTCCTCCGCCTCCTCCTCCTCTTCCTCCTCCTCCTCCTCCTCCTCCTCCTCCTCCTTCTCCTCCTCCTCCTCCCTCCTCCGCCTCCTCCTCCTCCTCCTCCTCCTCCTCCTCCTCCTCTCCTCCTCCTCCTCCTCCTCCTCCTCCTCCTCCTCTCCTCCTCCTCCTCCTCCCCTCCTCCTCCTCCTCCTCCTCCTCCTCCTCCTCCCCCCTCCTCCCTCCTCCTCCTCCTCCTCCTCCTCCTCCTCCTTCCTCCTTCGTGCTCCTCACCTTCCTAGTTCTCCCTGTCCTCCTCCTCCTCCTCCTCCTCCTCCTCCTCCTCCTCCTCCTCAATCCCTCATCATCATCATCATCATCTCATCATCATCATCATCATCATCATCATCATCATCATCATCACATCATCATCATCATCATCATCATCATCATCATCATCATCATCGTCGTCGTCGTCGTCGTCATCATCATCATCATCATCAGCAGCAGCAGCAGCATCATCATCATCATCATCATCATCCTCATCCTCATCCTCATCCTCATCCTCATCCTCATCCTCATCATCATCATCATCATCATCATCATCACCATCATCATCCCATACTCCTCCCCCTCCTCTCCAAACATCTAATGGTAGACCTGTCCTGGGGTGCGTTCTCAGCAGAACTTCGAGGCGCATGACGCCGTGGCGAAAGACGCTCAAAGACATCGAACCTCGAAGTTCGAAATTCGAACGTCGAAGTTCGAACTTCCTCTCCCTCTCACTGGTGGTGTGAATGTTCGCCAGGCAGGGCTGGGTCGGGCCTGCCCACCCCTCCGGCGGCGCCGCTGCGGCGGCCTCGAGGAGCCACAGCGCCTGGCGCGGGGGCGAAAGCAGAAGCCTGGAGCCCCAAGGGAGAGAGAGAGGAAGAAAGGAGGGAGGGACAGGAGAGCGTCCTCCTCCTCCTCCTCCTCCTCCTCCTCCTCCTCCTCCTCCTCCTCCTCCTCCTCCTCCTCCTCCTCCTCCTCCTCCTCCTCCTCCTCCTCCTCCCTCCTCCTCCTCCTCCTCCTCCTCCTCCTCCATCCTCCTCCTCCTCCTCCTCTCTCCTCTCCTCCTCCTCACCTCCTCCTCCTCCTACCCTCCTCCTCCTCCTCCTCCTCCTCCTCCTCCTCCTCTTACTCCTACTCCTATCCTTATTCCTTATTGGAATGTACTCCTACTCCCCCCTCAGGCCGGCAGATAGGGGCCCCATCCGGGTGGTCCCATCCTAACCTGTAAAAAACAATACAAAATCAACATGTTTCTTATTTTTTCCTCTCGACATGGACGTCCTGTCGTCCACGGCGATAATCCATTGCAAAAAATACCACAAAGAGCACACGCGCGCGTTCATGTCAGAATCCTACCGAACACCGTGTGTTTGCAAGCATTTCAACATAAAAACATCAAAAACCCAATGTTTTTTTCACAAAAATTCTACAAATTTCCTGCCCGGGCTCTCTTGCTGAAATCATAGGAAAACCATAGGAATCTTAAGAATTCTGTCAAATCCAGCGATTTCACGTCATCGCGCGGTGCACTCGCGATGCTCTGTCATGCACCCAGGCCGCGAATCCTGTGCAAAAAATACCACGCGGGCGACATGCGCGCGCGTCGCCGCGAGCGCATGCTCAAATCCTTCTAGAGTCGTCGCCGTCATTGGCACCGTCGCATGGACGTCCTGTCGTCCACGTCGCAAAATGCATGGCAGGAATGGGACGCGGCGCACACCCCGCGCCCGCCCATCCAATCCGTCCCATTCTAATCTGCAAAAGACAATACACAGTTTCTGTTTTTCGGCATTCAACACGCGCTCGCCAGTTCCCGTCGGCAACCGCCATCGCGGCCGCATCAGCTGTACCAAACCGGCTGGCTGGTGTGACTTCGGCCCCCAGTGGTGCCAGCTTTGCTTCTTATGTTGTGGGAGGGCGGGCGGGACTGGGCATGCCATGCTTGACTCGCTCGAGCTGGCTAGCTTGACTCCTACTCCTACTCCTACTCATACTCCTATTCCTATCCTTATTCCTTATTAAAATCTACTCCTACTCCCCCCTCAGGCCGGCCGATAGGGGCCGCATCCGGGTGGTCCCATCCTAACCTGTAAAAAACAATACCAAATCAACATTTTTCTTATTTTTTCCTCTCGACATGGACGTCCTGTCGTCCACGGCGATAATCCATTGCAAAAAATACCACAAAGAGCACACGCGCGCGTTCATGTCAGAATCCTACCGAACACCGTGTGTTTGCAAGCATTTCAACATAAAAACATCAAAAACCCAATGTTTTTCACAAAAATTGTACAAATTTCCCGCCCGGGCTCTCTTGCTGAAATCATAGGAAAACCATAGGAATCTTAAGAATTCGGTCAAATCCAGCGATTTCACGTCATCGCGCGGTGCACTCGCGATGCTCTGTCATGCACCCAGGCCGCGAATCCTGTGCAAAAAATACCACAAAGAGCACACTCGCGCGTTCATGTCAGAATCCTACCGAACACCGTGTGTTTGCAAGCATTTCAACATAAAAACATCAAAAACCCAATGCTTTTTCACAAAAATGCTTTGGGGTGTCCTGTCAGACCGTCGGGCTTCCTCCGGCCACCTCTGGCTTCCTGCGGTGTACCGGGCCATTCTCGACTCGTCTGGCAATGCGTGCGCGGCATTCAACACGCGCTCGCCAGTTCCCGTCGGCAACCGCCATCGCGGCCGCATCAGCTGTACCAAACCGGCTGGCCGGTGTGACTTCGGCCCCCAGTTGTGCCAGCTTTGCTTCTTATGTTGTGGGAGGGCGGGTGGGACTGGGCATGCCATGCTTGACTCGCTCGAGCTGGCTAGCTTGACTCCTACTCCTACTCCTACTCCGATCCTTATTCCTTATTAGAATATACTCCTACTCCCCCCTCAGGCCGGCCATTAGGGGCCGCATCCGGGTGGTCCCATCCTAACCTGTAAAAAACAATACAAAATCAACATTTTTCTTATTTTTTCCTCTCGACATGGACGTCCTGTCGTCCACGGCGATAATCCATTGCAAAAAATACCACAAAGAGCACACGCGCGCGTTCATGTCAGAATCCTACCGAACACCGTGTGTTTGCAAGCATTTCAACATAAAAACATCAAAAACCCAGTGCTTTTTCACAAAAATTGTACAAATTTCCCGCCCGGGCTCTCTTGCTGAAATCATAGGAAAACCATAGGAATCTTAAGAATTCTGTCAAATCCAGCGATTTCACGTCATCGCGCGGTGCACTCGCGATGCTCTGTCATGCACCCAGGCCGCGAATCCTGTGCAAAAAATACCACAAAGAGCACACTCGCGCGTTCATGTCAGAATCCTACCGAACACCGTGTGTTTGCAAGCATTTCAACATAAAAACATCAAAAACCCAATGCTTTTTCACAAAAATGCTTTGGGGTGTCCTGTCAGACCGTCGGGCTTCCTCCGGCCACCTCTGGCTTCCTGCGGTGTACCGGGCCATTCTCGACTCGTCTGGCAATGCGTGCGCGGCATTCAACACGCGCTCGCCAGTTCCCGTCGGCAACCGCCATCGCGGCCGCATCAGCTGTACCAAACCGGCTGGCCGGTGTGACTTCGGCCCCCAGTTGTGCCAGCTTTGCTTTTTATGTTGTGGGAGGGCGGGTGGGACTGGGCATGCCATGCTTGACTCGCTCGAGCTGGCTAGCTTGACTCCTACTCCTACTCCTACTCCTATCCTTATTCCTTATTAGAATATACTCCTACTCCCCCCTCAGGCCGGCAGATAGCGGGCGCATCCGGGTGGTCCCATCCTAACCTGTAAAAAACAATACAAAATCAACATTTTTCTTATTTTTTCCTCTCGACATGGACGTCCTGTCGTCCACGGCGATAACCCATTGCAAAAAATACCACAAAGAGCACACGCGCGCGTTCATGTCAGAATCCTACCGAACACCGTGTGTTTGCAAGCATTTCAACATAAAAACATCAAAACCCAATGCTTTTTTCACAAAAAAAAATGTACAAATTTCCTGCCCGGGCTCTCTTGCTGAAATCATAGGAAAACCATAGGAATCTTAAGAATTCTGTCAAATCCAGCGATTTCACGTCATCGCGCGGTGCACTCGCGATGCTCCGTCATGCACCCAGGCCGCGAATTCTGTGCAAAAAAATACTACACAGAGCACACTCGCGCGTTCATGTCAGAATCCTACCGAATTCCGTGTTGTTGCAAGCATTTCAACATAAAAACATAAAAAAAAACCCATGCTTTTTCACAAAAATGCTTTGGGGTGTCCTATCAGACCGTCGGGCTTCCTCCGGCCACCTCTGGCTTCCTGCGGTGTACCGGGCCATTCTCGACTCGTCTGGCAATGCGTGCGCGGCATTCAACACGCGCTCGCCAGTTCCCGTCGGCAACCGCCATCGCGGCCGCATCAGCTGTACCAAACCGGCTGGCCGGTGTGACTTCGGCCCCCAGTTGTGCCAGCTTTGCTTCTTATGTTGTGGAAGGGCGGGTGGGACTGGGCATGCCATGCTTGACTCGCTCGAGCTGGCTAGCTTGACTCCTACTCCTACTCCTCCTCCCCCTCGTCCTCCTTTTTTTTGCCCCTTTGGAGTTCTCTGGTGGCTCGAGGGTTTCCTGGGCCACGGACGGTGATACACGCTTCCCGCGGGAGCTGGCCCATGCCAGAAGCCGAGCGGCGGAGGAGGCCACGAGAAGGCGCGAGGCGGCGGCTATCAGATTAAAGAAATGCTGCGGCGACACCTGTGGACTACCCTATAGAGTCAACCCGTAATTCAAATGAAGAAAGGGCCAACATCGAACCGCAGCTAGGAGGCAAGAGAGGCAGCGAAGGGGAAAGAGGAGAAAAGAAGAAAGCGAATGGACAACCAACCGAAGCAATCAACACCTGACAGCACAGTTGCTGGGTGGACGCCGGCGTGTCGCACTAAGCGCGGGCCGGGGGAGATGGAGGAGAAGAAGAAGGAGAGATGCCGAAGGAGAGTGACAAGCCACCGAATGCTCGTCGGAGCACCTTGCGCGTGCGAAGCCCAGACGCTCTGGGCAGTGCCAGAACTGGCGCGCGCTCAGGAGTCCCACGCGAGTCTAGTGCAAACTGGGGCCGCAGGCTGAAGTAGGCCCCGAACTAGCCTGGTTGGAAGGGCAATGCCGCTTCGCCAAATGAGCGGGCACCTAGTGCCACGGTTGCCGATGCGACGCAAGGCGCAGGAGGAGGAGAAGGAGGAGGAGGCAGGAGGACGAGAGCGAACGGCAAGATCAAACAAGGTTCTGAAGCCGCGCGAGGGGGGCGCAGGGCACGGGAAGCTCCGAGAGCAAACCGTCCCTGTCTCCCCCTGGGCGGCGGGCGCCGCCCCCGAGATCGGGGGACAGCGCACAGATAAAAAAACGAACAAAAACATGCAAAGCAACGTTGTGACCGAAACGAGAAGGACGCAGGAGGCGAGGGGCGGGGGAACTGAGCACTACACCACTACCATCGGACGCCACCCCCCCAGAGGGGGCCACAAGCCCAAGGCAGGGAGAGGACCGCACCCCGACGACAACGACGACGCCAACGACGCCGACGACGACGACGACGACGACGACGACGACGACGACGACGACGACGACGACAACAATAACAACGCCAGCGACGACGGCGACGACGACGACGAGACGAGGACGACGACGAGAACAACGACGAGAACGGCGGCGGCGGCGGCGGCGGAGGAGGGAGCGGCGGCGGCGGAGGCGGCAGCGGCGGCGGCGGCACGACGACGACAGCAGGGAAGAGGGGAAGAGGAGGGGGGGAGGAGGCCGCCGCAGCAGCAGGAGGGGGGGAGAGAGCAGCGGTCCCCTGCCACCCCAGGCGTGGGGCCCCCAGGGGGAGGCGGTGGGGCGAATCAAAAGTGCGACTCACGGAGCTTGGTCTTCATGGCGGGGAGGAGGTGCCTGTCGTGGTCGAACTCTGGGACCATCTGCCGCCACACGGGGTACGCGACTTCCTCCGTCGTTACCATCTCAGTAATCGTCATTACCGCTTCGGTGGTGGCCCCCTCCTGATCGGTCGTTTTCATCTCGGTGCTGGCGTCGGTGCTGGTGTCGATGCTGGCATAGGCGCCAGCATTGGTGCTGGCGTAGCATTGGTGCTGGCGTCGGTGCTGGCGCCAGTGCTGGTGTAGGCGCTGACGTTGGTGCTGGCATAGTCGCAGGCGTCGGTGCTTGCGTCGGCTGGCGTCCGCACTGGTGTACGCGCTGGCGTTGGTACTGGCATCGGGGTTGGACGTCGGAGTGGGGAAGTCGGGTTTGCCGTTGGGACTGGTACTGGCGTCTGGGCTGGAAGGAACACCGGTGAGCTGGGCAGCTCACTGGTGCACCCTTGCTGCTGGCGTTGGTGCTGGCGTCGGCGCTGGTGTAGGCGCTGGCGTTGGTGCTGGCGTAGGCGCGGGCCCAAGTGCTGGCGTCGGTGCTGGCGTCGGTGCTGGCGTCGGCGCTGGCGTAGG
>CAUYUJ010020791.1:21070-41070 GCA_963575745.1 Prorocentrum cordatum | reverse complement strand
TCGCTCTGGCTCGTCTCACGAGTTACTTGGGAATCGCGCGATCGCTCGAGACATCCTCGCGAATTCTGCAAGACTCACGCTTCAGCAACCCGCATGCTCAATCTGGCCGCCTGGGCCCGCCTTCCCGACCCGCCCATGAAGGTCTACCCACCCGATCTGCCCGTCTGGTTGTGCCACGTGCGTCCTGCTCCTAGCCCCCCTTCTGCTAATATCTCTCGTGCTCCATCCAGCCTTCTTCCTCCCCCTTCCATCCGTCTTCTCTTGACAAAATGCTTATTGACGGTGATGCTTATTGACGGTGATGCTGGTGATGTTGTTGTTGGTGCTGGTGTTGGTGTTGATGGTGATAGTGTTGGTGGTGGTGGTGGTGTTTTGGTGGTGGTGGTGGTGATGGTGTTGGTGGTGTTATTGTTGGTGGTGTTGTTGGTGGTGCTGTTGGTTGTGTGTTGTTGTCTATGTGTTCGCTTGTGTGTTTGTGTTTGCTTGTGTGTTTGTGTGTTTGTTGGTTGGTGTGTTTGCTTGTTTGTGTGCTCGTGTGCTTAGTGTGTGTTGTTTGCTGTTTATATGTTGGTTGTTGCTTGTTGCTTGTTGTGTGCTGCTGTTTTTGGTGGTGTTTGTTGCTGTTGCGGTCGTCCCACTCGCGAACCTGCCCGCGGCCCGTCCTCGACCCACCCCGCGACCCACCCCGCGACCCACCCCGCGACCCACCCCGCGACCCACCCCGCGGCCCACCCCGCGACCCACCCCGCGACCTACTCCGCGACCCACCCGCGACCCACCCCGCGGCCCACCCCGCGCCCACCCCGCACACTCTCACCCGCAACTGCGGGGTGCCACGTACATCGTTTCCCGAGCGGTATCTGGGCATCGCTCGGACGTCCATTCCCTGTTTTTTTTTCGGTTTCGTGCGTGGGTTTTTCGCCAAATGATCAAGGATGCTCCTCGATGGCCCTCGCCGAAGGAAAAATGCACACGTCCGAGCGATGCCAAGGTATTCGCAGGAAGCGCCCGCTACGAAGCTCAAAAACAGCTACGAGCTCCGAGCGGGCGCGTCGCCCGGGCGTGGTCGACGCAGGCGTAGGATGAGCATGCTCGGGTGGTGCCGAGTATTGGGGAGACGCAAGACTCGGGTTCGGGGGACTCGGGCAGACCTGCCTGGGCCATCATGAACATGACGATGGCCCGGTCTGAAATCTGACGCGAGCTCCCGCTGCAGGCCTCCCACGAAAACTGGACCGTCACAGTCCAGGACGCGCTCGTCAAAAAGCGTCGGCAAACCCGAACTCCAGCTTACTCGGGTCTTATGTTCCCCCGAGAGTAGAGGGAGGAGGAAGCAGGGAGGGGAGAGGGGGAGCGGAGGGAGACGAAAACTAGAAAAGCCAGGTGGCGGACTGGCGAAACCGAAGGCATCGAGAACGACGCGCCAACTACACGGCGACAGCGCGTGACCAATGCCATGGCACGTAAGAATGCGTGCTCGACGTGTCTTGCGATGACGACGCGCCAAATGCGCGCCGACTACGCGTCACCAATGTCATGGCCAGCAAAAGCAGACTCTGCTTTTTGCATTGCACGCATCAGTCGGCATGAGGTCATGCTGCATTACTTGAACATGTAGGGTATGTACATCTCTGAAAAGCTACGTTTGTCAGATGTTCCTTGTACGACCCGAACCTCGATCCACCAGTCGAGCGCTGTCACAATACCGCCTTCGGTGCACTCGAAAGTCCATATCATAACAATGCGAGCGCTTCGCGCGCTCAGCTTCTAGCAAGCGTTAGCCATAGTATCCCTGTTGCTTCCTGCGATCCTCCCTCCCTGGGGGGACGAAAAGTGATACAAACATAAACACTCGGAGGTCCGCGCGGATTCCTCGGATCGGGGGCCCCCCGGCGGCGCCTCCGGCGCCGCCCCTGGCGCGCTCCGCGCGCCAGGGAGGGGGGATCCAGCGCCGATCCGAGGAATCCGCGCGGACCTCCGAGTTTTTATGTTCATGCCACTTTTTGTTCCCCTGCTGTTGCTTCCTTCGATCCTCCCTCCCTTAGGAAGGCACCAGCTATACACCAACACCGATCCTGGCCAGGATCACCCTGGGCCCAGGATCGGTGTATACGCCCTCCTGCCTTGGGCAAGAAGGCATATACACCGATCCTGGGCCTAGGATCGGCCTGGCCAGGATCGGTGTAGGTGTATAGTTGGTGCCCTCCGATACTGTTGCTTTTCTCGATTTTTTCTCCCTGCCACCCTGCCTCCGGGGCCCTCCTTCCCTCCCTGCTGCGGTGTGCGGCCGGCCCCGAACCACTGCGGCCTCCGAGCCGCCACGGGGAGCCTGCGGAGTGCCGTCGGGGGGATGCCGGGGAAGTCTTGGGCGCGATTAGGGGGCCACATGCGAACCCTACCCCTACCCCCCAAGATTTCTGAGGGGAAGGGTGGGGTTCACTTCGTTCGGGAGCTCCCGAGCGAAGTGAACCCCACCCTCCCCCTCAGAAATCGTGGGGAGTAGGGGTAGGGTTCGCATGTGGCCCCCTAGCGATGCTTCTGCCGAGCTCCACTCGTCGGCTGCACGTGGGGGAGGGACCCGGGGCAAGAGTGGCCTCTGGTGCGCGGGGCTCTGGGGGGGGGGGGCGCGAGGGGGCCGAACCCGAGCGCGCAGGCCGCTGCCGTCGCATCGCCTTCGGCGATCGGGGGGGGGGGGGCCCGGTGGGCCCGCACCAAAAGGCCACTCCAGCGAAGGGCCACTCCTGCGTGCGGTCGATCTCGAGCCAGCTCGGCAGAGCCATCGTTGGGACGTCCGGGCCGGGCTCGCGGGCCGTCTGCCGAGTCCCCTCGGGGCGCCGGCAGGACCTCCTCGGCCCGCTCGGGGCCGCTCCGAGGGCCAAACGGTGCTGGTCAGCAGAGGCCACTCCTCCTCTTCCTCCTCCTCCTCCTCCTCCTCCTCCTCCTCCTCCTCCTCCTCCTCCCCCTCCTCCTCCTCCTCCTCCTCCTCCCCCTCCTCCTCCTCCTCCTCCTCCTCCTCCTCCTCCTCCTCCTCCTCAAAGGGGCCCCAGGGGCCCAAGAGAGGCACGGGAGGTGCGTGCTCTTCCCAGACGGTGTCCGCACGCGGAGCTCCCAGTCTGCCCAGCACCCAGCACGCCCGTGCGCGGGTGGCACACAGCACGGCGCGACCAGCTGAAGACTCTCCGCTGCTGGGCAATCAGAAGCGAGGCCAGGGAGAGTATGGATAGGAGGAGGAGGGGGGAAGGAAAAGAAAGAGCGGCAAACTCCTGAATTGAGATGCGTATCTGAAAAAGCCGAGGCGTCCGCAAGCGGACGTCACCTGTAGCTCAGCCTGTCAGCCTGACACGCCCAGGCGCGAGCGGCAAACCGACTGACGCGCTGAAGAATCTCCGCTGCAGAGGAATCGAAGCGCGGGTAAGGAGCACACTGGCCCGCTGAATGATCTCCGCTGCTGGAGATAAGAGGTGAAGGCAAGGAGTGTACTGACAGCCCGTTCTGCTCCCCCCACCCTCCACCGCCGCCACTCGCCGAGACCACCACCCACGCGATCCAGCACCCCTGCGCCTCTGCAGGGTAGCCCGTTCCTATGCCCACAAGCGGTCCCCGCCCCCCACGCCCACCAAACTGCCCAGAACACGAAAGGAAGGAAGGAAGGAAAAGAAGGAAGAAGAAGAAGAAGAAGACGAAGAAGAGATCAAGGAAGAGGAAGAGGAAGGAGGAAAAGACGGTAAACTAGGTGGCGACATCCGAACCCTACCACCGCCGCCATCGACTTGCCTCAATATTCAATCGGCGAGGCTAGGGCTCGGATTTCACCGCCGACAAGTGGAGGCGGGGCAAGAAAGAGCGAGGAGGAAGCAGACAGGACGGGAAAAGAACGCGGCTCACTCGGTGTCGTGTGGCCGTGGCGGGCGCGGGTGCACGACGGTGCCGGCAGAGATGCCGACCCTGTGAGAGGACTTGCACCTGACCTCCGCTCCGCTGGCATCGTCCACGTGGAACCCCTTGATGGCGGGCGGGCCAGCCTTCTCCACCTCGGCGGCCCTCTGCCTGAACTCGGCCTTCCAGGCCATCTCCATCGCGTCCAGCTCGGCAACCTTCTTGCTCACGACCTCCCTCTGCAGCATGGTGACATAGACGTGGAGCACCAGGCACCCCAGCATGGCAACTCCAGAGGTAGCCAAGCCCACCATGCCAGTCGGCTTGATGATGCCGTCCTCGCCCCTCCAGAGAACTAATGCGTCGATGTCGTCGGTGACCTCGAAGCTCCCGAAACAGACGCTTGATCTCCAGAAGAAGAGGTAGCAGACGCACAGTATCGTGAACAAGCCCGTGGTGGAGGCGCACCTGACACAACGAGGCAAGCTGCTCCAGGTAGCAGTGCAGACCGTGGCTATCTCCTGGCTGCGGAAGTCCAGCCAATCTAGGTCGACGTTCTTCGCGAGCGGCCTCGTGACCTCCCAATCCTCCTCTACGCGAACGGCGCCCATGCACCGCGCCATGCCTGGACTTCCGTTAGGCTCCGCCCCAACACGGCGGTACGGGGCATAGTTGTTCGGCTACGATGGCCGAAACACTATGCACCGTACCATCCCTGGGTCGAGGATCGAAGACGCCTCGGAGGCGCCAACGCGGTACGGTGCACACGAGTCGTCCGCGGATCCTCGTCCAGCTTCTCCTGGATCTTCCACGCGGCCATCAACCACAGGCCCAGCCCCATGAGCGCCGTGGACGAGACCATCAGGCTCGCGGCGCGGCTCCAGAATGCGCTCTCCCCCGCCCGGAGGTAAAACGCCCCGCTCAGCGTGCAGGGCGTGATGAAGAAGATGATGGGCACGGTCCCAAGCTCCATCTTGAGGACATTCAGCTTCAAGATCCCGGCCAGCACTGAGGTGGGCCAATCAGGCCCACCGCACAGGATGGCCACCTTACCGACCGTCCAGGTCCCAGGGTCCCGGAGCACGAGCTCTATGGCGCGGATGAGGGGCTTGTTGACTCCGCACTGGCTTCTCACCCAGAGGCTCTTCCCCAGCAGCTCGCCGATCAGTTTTTGCTGCATGGCGCATGCACAAAGCTTGAGGAGAAAGCCCACTCCAATGGCGACGACGCAAGCGGCCGTGTAGTCGAAATCAGCCCTGCCGACGAGCAAAACGCCAGAGAATATGTAGACAGGCACACCGGGCACTGGAGGTAGAAGAAAACATGTAATGCCGGATATTAGTATCATCACAGTGAGGGTCGTGTAGTCTAGCCCGGACAGCGAGGAGTTGAGCCACGCCAGGAATATGTTGAGCAGGCGCGGGGTCAGCACATACCCAACGAACGCGAGGGAAAGGATGTACATCCTCATTACAATGGCGATCCAATTCCACTGTTCCATCGCCTCCAATCCCTGTACGACTCTCTGCGTCAAACGGGAACGCTTGGGATCGTCCACGACCCCGACCACCACTGGCTTATCGGCGTCTTCCACCGTAGAGTTGCGTCTCATGTCCTCTTTCCTGGATGGCTCAGGCCTGCTCTGGGCGCGGTCGATGTCGGCTGGCAGCCTCTCGACCCTGTCGCACAAGTTGCGGTATCTCCTGCAGCTCTGGTTCGCCCAGGACAGCAGCAGCACCAACGGCACCGCCCACGCAGTGCAGCACAGGAGGGAAGCGCGCGCCCAGTCGTTGCCCGCCACGGTCTTCGCCATGCGGAACAGGGGCAACTCCTCGCGGGCGAAACACATATCCGTATCCGCGGCCTCGCGGGCCTGGCCCCATGGCCGAGACCCCGCGGATGCGGGGTGCTTTTTCGCGGATGCCCCGCGCGGAACGAACCCGAGCGACCGCATATCCGCGGGATCGTGCCTCGGAATCCAGACCGCAAGGCAGTGGATATGGATATGTTCGCCGATCGTGAGCTCCTGGCACCAGCCCCTCATGATCGCCACGAACCTGGAGAAACTTGCGGCCAGGAAGACCACGGCAAAGAAGCCAAAAGCGCCCCACACGCCCAGGAACAGCTGCGCGGCGGGGCTGTCCGCCGCAACCAGCTCGAAGGAGACGTAGAGCACGCCCATGAACGCGACAAAGACGGATCCGATGTACCTGAGGACGCTCGACACCTGCTTTAGCTGCTCGATGTGGCACCTGGTGAACTCTGCTTTTTGCTCTGGCGAGAGCTTCTGGAACTCTTCCTCCTCTTGCTTCGTTTCCAGATGACGCTTCATCAGCGCATCCTGCTCCCTGAGCTCGGCCTCGCCGAGGTGTGAGCCCCCGCTGATGATGCTGCCGCGAGCCCGCCTTGCCTCCGTGTGCACCTCCAGCTCGTGGTGGGGCGAGGTTAGAGGAACAAAAAACGCCATAAACATAAACTTTCGGAGCTCCGAACGGATTTCTCGGATCGGCGCTGGGCCCCCTTCCCTGGCACGCGGAGCGCGCCAGGGGCGGCGCCAAAGACGCCGCCGGGGGGGCCCAGCGCCGATGCGAGAAATCCGCACGGAGCTCCGAAAGTCTATGTTTATGCAGTTGTTTGTTCCTCGAGAGGTGATGACCTCCGCAAACCTGAAGCGCAGTGTCACGATCAGCCCAAACAGTATGTAGCCAAAGCCTGCACAGAAGGGAGCTATCTCGACCAAAAAGACCCGCCCGCGATCATCCTCGCTGCTGGCGCCCATACCGTCGTAGAGGTGCTCTGGGTCGCGCCCGTTGCTCAGCATCCAACAGAGCCACGCGAAAATCGTGAGGGGCAAGGCCAGGGGGGGACCAGCTCAGGTGTGGGGGCAACTCCTGGGAGGACTTCGTCAGAACGAATAAAGGCTGCTAAGTCCGATTGGGAGGCTACTGAGCCAGATTAGGCCGGATTAAGCACAGAACCAAGCCAGATTGAATGGGATCGAGCCAGATTTAACGGGGATGAAACAGATTATGGCAATCTTCGGTCGAGGATGTACCAGCGCCGATTCTAGATAAAATTTAACCTCCCAAGAGTTGCATCCTAAATCTACGGGGGAGACATCGACCTGGAGTCGGCGATAGGCCACTGATGGCGAAACCGGACGGTCCCGAGCGGGGTGGGCTATCAGGCCCTCATCTGCGGTCCGCGGGCGATTGGGGGTCGATGCACCCCCCCTGAGCCTACCCCCCAAAAGGCCCCAACGTTGCCCCTGAGATCGCCGTGCTCCCCACCAGGGAGAATGCGCACATCGCGCTGGCGTAGAAAGCCCTCCAGTCGTCGTGGTGGTGCCGGAACGACTCCACGAACCGGGCCCGGGCGCTCAGCCTCCCGCGCTCTGCACCTCAGAGCAGGGCGAGTTGAGACAGCGGCAGCTCCCTCCTCCTCCTCCTCCTCCTCCCTCCTCCTCCCTCATCCTCCTCCTCCTCCTCCTCCTCCCTCCTCCTCCTCCTCCTCCTCCTCCTCCTTCTCCTCCTCCTTCTTCTCCTTCCTCTCCTCCTCCTCCTCCTCCCCCTCCTCCCTACTCCCTACTCCCCTCAAAATCAGTCCCCAGCCTCGGAGGTGGCCAGGGGCTCTGAATCGCTTGGGACCCCAGAAAATCGGCCAGGAGAGGGGATGCGGCCAACGCCGCCACAAAACAGTCCCCGGACCCCGGGGTCCATGAAGGGGCCCTGGGACACACAAATAAATAGACACAAATAATGGGATTCCCCATATTTTCCAATATGTTCTGGGTTTTTGTCTTCCCCCCACTTCCCATATTTTCCCATATTGTCTGGGGAATCGACGATTAATTGTGTCTGTGTGTTTTTTCCCCTCCTGGGTCCACCTGGTGCGGTTTTCCATCCTGGATCCGTTTGTCGCCGTCCTGGGGCCCGAAGACGGCCACCGGAGGGCAAAAGAGGCCAGAAACCTCCCCGAACCCAAAGCCTCGGACCCGCCGCCCCTCCTGCTGGACAGAACCAGTGCTGGGCCACTCAGACCCCCAGCCGGCTCCAACTTGGCGGCGCGCAGAGGGGGTAGGGGGAGGGGGGAAGGCTTCTTAGAAGCACCCCTGCTTCTTAGAAGGTGCGGGCCTTCTCTGTAGATGTAAGGCCGGCACCTTCTAAGAAGCAGCCTCCTTCTAAGAAGCCTTCCCCCCTCCCCCCGATGCCCCTTCTGCTCGCCGCCAACCAACCCCAGACCCCTC
Organism: Prorocentrum cordatum; assembly: GCA_963575745.1. Lineage (NCBI taxonomy): Eukaryota > Dinophyceae > Prorocentrales > Prorocentraceae > Prorocentrum > Prorocentrum cordatum. Next base: position 32,948 of record CAUYUJ010020791.1, on the reverse strand, counting down.
CCGGGGTCCAAACGCGACAGTGTTCCCGAAGGCCGCCCTCCTCGGAGCACCTGTTGGCCGCGGCGGGCTCCCGGGGCTGTGGGCCAGGCGCGCCGCCGCCAGGAGCGCCGGGGCGCTGGCCGTGGTCGCGAGCACGGGCATCTGCGGGTAGCCCTTGGCGGAGAACAGGGCGGTGCAGAAGATCGATGGCCCCCGGGGACGCGTGCTAGCGCTGGCGCGTGCTCGTCCACCGAGGCCTTCCAGCACCACGCAGGCTGCGGAGAAGGGCCGCGGCAGGATGCGAGCTGCCGGTCGAGCACGGCGATGGCCACGCGCACGCGCGCTGGGCCAACACGCGCCCCGAGGGCCATCGAGAAGAGCAGGAGCGCGCAGGCCGCCACCGCCACCCTCTCGAGGGCGCTGCCGCGGCGGCCGAAGGTGCAGTAGCGGCCCGGCAGGTGCGGGGGCCAGAAGAAGTCCATGCTCCAAGGGAGGAAAAGCGGCACAAACAGCAGCTGTCAGAGCTCCGCGCGGATTTCTTGGATCGGCGGTGGGGCCCTCTGGCGGCGCCTCCGGCGCAGCCCCTGGGGCGCGCCGCGCGCCAGGGAGGGGTGCAGCGCCGATCCGAGAAGTCCACGCGAAGCTCCAAAATTTGATGGCTATGCAGTTGTTCGGTCCCTCGCATGCAGTAGAGCACGCAGAGCAGGGCAGTGAGCAGCGCGCCGCAGGCCACCGACACGCTCCCCTGGTCGTCGAGCCACTGGGTGAAGCGCAGCCCCGCGCCCATGCTGGACATCAGGAAGATCACCGCCGCCATTGGGATGCACAGGACCGCGAAGCTGATGGCGAAGTAGGCGTTGAAGCCCAGGCTGGTGAACCCTGGTAGCAAGACGCCACGTACACTTGCACCCACCCACACCGATCCTGGCCAGGCGCATCCAGGGATCAGGATCGGTGTACACGCCCTCCTCGCTCGGCCAGGAGGGCATATGCACCGATCCTGGGCCCAGGGTCGGCCTGGCCATGTTGACGATGTATTATATATATACAGATATATAAACATAGATATAGATATAGATATAGTTGGTGCCCTCCGTCCTCGAGCATGCCGGCACGCTGCAGCATCCTTCTCCTGCTGGAGCGGCTCGCTCCTCGGCCGCTCCCCGCCGGCCTCGGGCCCGCGGCCGTGCGGCAGCGTGCCTGAGCCACCTTCCAAGGGCCTGCCGACGCTCTCTGCCGCGGCCATGTCAGCGCATGCCCCGGTGGCGGCAGAGCGGAGGGGGGGGAGACTGACTACCTACCAGACCACCCCAACCCAACCCGAAGACCCGAATTTCGGGTTGGGAGGGGGGGTATGGGTTCCACATGTGTTTTTGTCGATGTTTCCCGACCCCCCCCCCCCACTGGAAATCGAGGGTAAATCTGAGCCTTCGGTTTGGGTTGGGGTGGTTTGGTGGGTGGTGAGAGACCCTGGCCAGACCAGGGGGGAGGGGGTGATCTGCGCTCGGCTTGGGCCTTCCTGCAGAGGAGGGAGGGTCTCTCGTGGAGGAGGGACGCAAACCTTCGGACCCGCTCGCGGACGGATTTCAGCGCACGTCGGCGCAGGCCCTGGTGGCGGCAGAGCTGAGGGAGGGGAACCCTGGCTGGGCCAGGGGGAAGCTGGAATGAAGCAGGAAGCGCTGCCGGGGGGACCCCGCGCCAGTGCCTCGGAAGGCGTCGGGCCCGCGAGCCTCGTAGAACAGCTAATCTTGACGACGCCTGCGCCAGTGCCAAGTCAGATGGGCTCCAGTCTACTAAAATCTTCGACCATCGCCAGACGAGGGGAAGGGGGTGATCCAGGCTTGGTTTGGGCTTTCCTCCAGGGGAGGGAGGATAACGATCTCATGGAGGAAGAGAAAACTGTACAAGTATGAACGTTCGGAGCTGCGCGCGGATGTCTTGGATCTGCACTGGGGACTTCTCTGGCGCGCGGAGAGCGCCAGGCGCCAGGGGAACCCAGCGCCGATCCAAAAAATCAGCGCGGACCGCCGAAAGTGTATGGTTATCCCCCTTTCTCTTATTCGATGTTCCAAGGGTCTCTTACTGGCACCCAGGAACTCCCTCCTTCTTGATCTGGTCAGGACTCCCTGTCCCCCGAAGAGCGCGGGCACCGTCGGTGCAGAAGGGGGCTAGCTCAACCGCTTGAGCCGGAGCGGCCACCGCAGGCTCGTGTCGTGACGACCATGGCGTCGGCTCCTTACATAGGCGCGGACCGTTCAGCCCTGAACGATCGGCGGCTGTCCGATCGCCGGATTGAGCCAAGGTGGCTACGGCAAGTTCGTGTCGTGACGACCCTGGCGTTGGCCACTGACACCGCATGGATCGTTCAACCCTGAACGGTCGGCGGCGTTTCGATTGCCGGATCCTTCCATATTGGCCGATTAGGGCCGATAGCGGCGTCCAACCTTGAACGCCCGCGCTGGGGGCTTCGCCGCGTCGGTGCGACACGAACCTACCGTACGGCGGCTGTCCGATCGCAGGATTGAGCAAAAGAGACTACGGCAAGTTCGTGTCGTGACGACCATGGCGCCAGCTCCTAACACAGCGCGGATTGTTCAGCCCTGCACGATTAGCGGCTGTCCGATCGCCGGATTGAGATCAAGTAGCTACGGCAGGTTCGTGTCGTGACAACCATGGCGTCGGCTCCTGAAACCGCGCGGATCGTTCAGCCCTGAACGATCGGCGGCTGTCCAATCGCGGGATTGAACCAAACTGGCTACGGCAGGTTCGTGTCGTGACGACCCTGGCGTTGGCCCCTGACACCGCGTGGATCGTTCAACCCTGAACGGTCGGCGTCTTTTCGATCGCCGGATCCTTCCATATTGGCCGAATCTGGCAAATGGCGGCGTCCAGCCTTGAGCGCGCCGAGGTCGTCGCCGCATCGGCCAGACCGCTTGAGCCAAAGCGGCCGTGTACGGGAGGCTCGTGTCGTGAAGACGCTGGCGCTGGCTCTTTACACAGAGTGGATCGTTCAACTTTGAACGATCGGCAACGCTTCTCCTCCTCCCTCCTCCTCCTCCTCTTCTTCCTCCTCCCTCCCTCCTCCTCCTCCTCCTCCTCCTCCTCCTCCTCCTCCTCCTCCTCCTCCACCTCCTCCTCCCTCAGCCTCCTCCTCCTCCTCCTCCTCCTCCTCCTCCTCCTCCACCCCTCCTCCTCTTCCTCCTCCTCCTCCTCCTCCTCCTCCTCCTCCCTCCTCCTCCTCCTCCCTCCTCCTCCTCCTCCCTCCTCCTCCTCCTCCCTCCTCCTCCGCCTCCTCCTCCTCCTCGCCCCTCCTCGCTCCCCAGCGGAGGGGCGCCTGGGCCCACGCGGGCCCCTCCTCCTCGGCCTCTGCCGCCGGCGCCGGCCGGGCGCTGGGCGGCACGGGCGGGAAGGCCACGCCCGCCGCGGGGCGGCGGGCGGGGGCAGCGTCGGCCACGCTGCGCGGCGGCGGGCTGGCCGGCTGCTCCGCGTGCTCGCCGAGGACCTCTGGAAAGGGAGGGAGGGAGGGAAGGAGGGCGGAGGGCGGAAGGGAGGAGGAGGAGGAGGAGGCGGAGGAGGAGGAGGAGGAGGAGCGGAGGAGGAGGAGGGAAGGGAGGAGAGAGGAAGGGAGAGGGAGGAAGGGAGGAAGGGAGGAGGGAGGGAAGGAAGGAGAGAGGGGAGGAGAGAGGGGGAGGTGTAGGGAGAAGGGAGGAAGGAGGAGAAGAGGAGGGAGGAGGAAGGAGAAAGGAGGGAGGAGGAGGATGAGGAGGAGGAGGAGGAGGCGCTATCTCGAGGAGAAGGATGATGAGGAGGAGGAGATGGGGGGGAAGGGGGAAGGGGGAGGGCAGGAGAGAGAGCAGGCGGGCAGGCAGGCGCATCAGCAGGAACAGGAGGAGGAGTTCCTGTTCCTGCTCCTGCTCCTCCTCCTCCTCCTCCTCCTCCTCCTCCTCCTCCTCCTCCTCCTCCTCCTCCTCCTCCTCATCCTCACCCTCCTCATCCTCATCATCGGTTGTCCTCCTCCTCATCATCATCCTCCCTTCCTCCTTTCCGCCTCACTCATCCCTCGTCCTCGCACCGCCCTCTTCCTCCTCCCCCTCCTCTCTCCGCCCTCTTTTTTGTTGGCCGTGCGCTAAGACCTATAGATCCCTCTGCACCGCGATGCCTCACCGGCTGCGCGGCCAGCCCAAGCGAGGGGCGAACCCTGACCCTGCACCCGCCATTCGGAAGAAGTGGGTGGAAACATGGAGCAGGAAGGCGGATGAAGTAGACTGGGTTCGGGCCCGCCGAAAGAATAACAAAAAGCAGCAAAAAAACGCAGATCATTGAAATAGGAAGGCGCTTGAAAAAAGATTGGGATCTGGAGATGCAAAAACACTGGAAGGCTGCAAATCCTTCTCTACCCCAGCTGATCCTGCCTCTGCAGAGGCGAGGGGCGTCCCTAACGATGCTAAAAAAGATAACAGACAGTCAAGAGACCCAGACGAGCGCGAGGAGGAGAAGGAGGAGAGGGAAAACGGAAGGACGAGGGGAGAAAGAAAGGGACAGCCACGTGCTGGCGCCCGTTAATCTTTCATCCGACGGCCCTCCATCGACGTCTCACTGATTCTTCTGCTTAGCATTAGCTGTTTCACCGTCGGCACCGCCCAGAACCATCGCCAAAGGCAAAAGTCTGGATGTTCTTCGCCTGTTTGTGCATCGGAGCACGGTGGTTACGTCAGGCGGATCTCGAGCACCTCCAAGACCTCCGTGCGCAGGAGTGCAAGAAACACAACCCTGGAGAGCGAAGATCCACTTGACGACTCCGTCCTCGTCGGCCTCCAGGCTGAAGCACCGCGTGGCGAGCAACTGATTGCCCTCTTTCGTCTTCGATTTCGCTCCGCTGAGCTTGAGCGTGGACGGGGCCTGCTGCGCGTCCAACTGGACGCCTGGATGCATCTGAACCACCGTGTGGTCCACAACGGACTGGTGCTTCCCGACCAGCAGGTGCAGACGATAGACTATGCGGAAGCAGGCGTCTGGACCCTCCCTCCTCCTCCACCTCCACCTCCTCCTCCTCCTCCTCCTCCTCCTCCTCCTCCTCCTCCTCCTCCTCCTCCTCCTCCTCCATTCCTCTTCCTTATAAATAATTTCTCCCTGTCGCACCCCGAAGCCAATTTTTAGGGCGGGCCGGGCGTTTCGCCTGAGACTTCCTCACCATTTATGACTCCGAAGCTTGTAAGATGGCAACAGTTTCACAAATGGAGGGTGGGTGGTTTTCGAAATATGGCTCTCACCTTAGCGCCGCGCACATTCGTTGCAAAAAATTGCAAGCGCTTCACGGATTGAGGGAGGGTCGTTTTCAAAATGGGGCTCTCGCCTTAGCGCGGCGCACATTCTTGTCAAAAAATCAAGAGCTTCACGGATTGAGAGCGAATGGTTTTCAAAAATGTGGCTCTCGCCTTAGCGTCGGCCACATTCGTTGCAAAAAATACACAAAAAAATTGACGGATTGAGGGCGGGTGGTTTTCAAAATGCGACTCTCGCCCAAGCGCCCGGCACATTCGTTTTGGAAATTTGCAAGAGCTTCACGGATTGAGCGCTGGTGGTTTTCAAAATGTGGCTCTCGCCTTTGCGCGGCGCACATTCGTGCAAAAAAATGCATGAGTTTCACGGATTGAGGGCGGGTCGTTTTCACAGTGTGGCTCTCGCCTTAGCGCTGCGCACATCCGTTCAAAGAAAATGCAAAAGATTCAAGGATGCCCATGATCAACGAACCAAAAATTGTGGTTTGGAAGGCTTCAGGATGATGCGGGTGCAACAGTCATGTTGATTCGCTGTGTTGAAGTCCAAAGACGGCGACGTAGGTACGGTGCCAGATCGTCAGGACGCAGCAGTCAGGTTGATCAGTGGCGTGGGAATCCCGAGAACAATGTTCTGGCATGCTTCAACGTCTTCAAACTGTTGTCTTCCAACGAGGCAGTTCCCTTAATGGCAATGAACCGTTGTAGGGGCTTGTGGAGAGGGAGCTTGGGGGAAGGATAAATTCCAACATCGGTGATGACTCCTGGGTTTACGTACACTGGTCTTCTTCCTCCTCCTCCTCCTCCCCCTCCTCCTCCTCCTCCTCCTACTTTTCCTCCTCCTCCTCCTCCTACTCCTCCTCCTCCTCTTCCTCCTCATTCTCCTCCTCCTCCTCTTCCTCCTCCTCCTCTCCTCCTCCTCCACCCTCTTCTCTCCTCCTCCTCCTCTCCTCCTCCTCCTCATTCTCCTCCTCCTCCTCCTCCGCTCCTCATTCTCCCTCTCCTCCGCCACCTCCCTCATCCTGCTCCTCCATCACTGCTCCCTCCTCCTCCTCCTCCTTCCTCCTCCTCCTCCTCCTCCTCCCCCTCCCCTCTTTTCCTCCTCCTCCTCCCCCCCCCCTCCTCCTCCTCCTCCTCCTCCTCCTCTCCTCCTCCTCCTCCTCCTCCTCCTCCTCCTCCTCCTCCTCCCGTCCTCATTCCTCCTCCTCCTCCTCCTCCGCCCCACCTTCCTAGTCTCCATGTCCTCCTCCCTCCTCCTCCGCCCCTCCTCTCCGTCCCTCCTCCCTCCATCCTCCCTCCTCCCTCACTGGTCCCCCCCCCCTCCCTCCTTTCTCCTCCTCCTCCTCCTCATCCTCCCCCTCCTCCTCGTCCTCTTCCTCCTCCTCCTCCTCATCATCATCATCATCCTCCCCCTCCTCCTCTTGCTTCTCAATAATATGATTCGTCTTCTCATCCGTCGTCTCGTTAGTCGTCTTAATAGTAATACTCTTGATATCATGATTAGTATTGTTATTACTAGTAGTAGGAGTATAAGTAGTAGTATGGTTAATAGTGTTACTAGTAGCATGACTATCCTGATTAGTAATAGTAGTAGTAGTAGTAGTAGTAGTAGTAGTAGTAGTAGTAGTAGTAGTAGTAGTAGTAGTAGTAGTAGTAGTAGTAGTAGTAGTAGTAGTACGTATTAGTATGAAGTAGTATGCTTAGTATAGTAAGTCCAGTAACTTAGTAGTAAGTATGTAGTCGTAGTAGTAAGTACTAGCACTGGTACTGTAGTAGTAGTAATAGTAGGTCATAGTAACCAGCAGCAGCGCAGCAGCAGCAGTAAGTACTATTAGTAGTAGTAGTATTAAGCAGTAGCAGTAGCTCAGGTATAGTAACTAGTAGGAGTAGTAGTAGTAGCAGAGCAGTAAGTAGTCATATGTAGTAGCCGACAGGGCCATGCGGGTAGTAGTAGTGTCATAATAATCGTTAGTAAGTACTTTAGTCGTAGTAACTACTACTACTACTACTAATAGTAGTAGTATAGTTAAAAAAGTCGTAGCAGTCATCATGGTAGTAGTAGTAGTAGTATTAGTAGTAGTATCCGCAGAGTAGTAGTACAGTAGGTAGTAGTAGTAGTAGTAGTCGAAGTAGTAGTAGTAGCAGTACTAGTCGGAGTAGCAGTAGTACAGCAAGTAACTGGTAGTAGTAGTAGTAAGTAGTGGTAGTAAGTGGCAGTCACGTGTTTATATTTATTGTCAGAATGCATGTAAAAAGGTCGTAGGATATTATCAGAGTATAGTCGTAGTAGTAGTAGTAGTAGTAGTAGTAGTACATATATTAGTAGTAGTAAGTATAAAGTATGCGTAAGTCCGTAGTAGCAGTATAAGTAGTAGTAGTAGTAGTAGTAGTAGTAGTAGTAGTAGTAGTAGTAGTAGTAGTAGTAGTAGTAGTAGTAGTAGTAGTAGTAGTAGTAGTAGTAGTAGTAGTAGTAGTAGTAGTAGTAGTAGTAGTAGTAGTAGTAGTAGTAGTACGAGGAGTAGGAGTAGGAGTAGGAGTAGGAGTAGGAGTAGGAGCAGGAGTAGGAGTAGGAGTAGTAGTAGAAGTAGTAGCAGTAGTAGTAGTATTGTTATTAGTAGTAGTAGACGCATTAAGATTATTATTATTTTAGTACCACTATCATCACTGATATTATTATTGATTCTTAATATTCTTAGTAGGCGTCTTCTTCGTCGTATTATTAATATTCTGCTTAGTTTTCTTAATCGTATGATTATTATTCTTCCTCCTCCTCATCCTCGTCTTCCTGCTCCCCCCTGCTCCTCCTCCTCCTCATCGTCATCATCCTCCTCCTCCTAATCATCCTCCTCCGCCCCCTCTTCCTCTCAGCACCATCATCCTCAGCATCGTCATCATCATCATCATCATCATCATCATCATCATCATCATCCTCATCATCATCATCATCATCATCATCAGCATCAGCATCAGCATCATCATCATCATCATCATCATCATCATCATCATCGGCATCATCATTATCATCATCATCGTCCTCCTCCTCCTCATCATCATCAGCGTCGTCATCCGCATCATTATCATCGTCATCAGCAGCATCATCATCATCATCAGCAGCAGCAGCATCATCAGCATCAGCAGCAGCATCATCATCACCATCATCAGCATCAGCATCCTCCTCCTCATCATCATCTTTGTCGTCGTCATCAGCATCATCATGAGCATCAGCATCATCAGCATCATCATCAGCATCATCAAAGTCATCAGCATCATCATCAGCATCAGAATCATCAGCAGCATCAGAAAAATCATCATAATCAGAATCAGCATCATCATCAGCAGCAGCATCATCATCATCATTGTCATAGTCATCATCGGCATCATCATCACCATCGTCATCAGCATCATCATCATCAGCAGCATCATCGTCAGCATCAGCATCAGCATCAGCATCACCATCGACATCGTCATCATAACCATCAGCATCAGCATCATCATCATCATCATCATCATCACCATTATCATCAGCATCATCAGCATCAGAATCAGCATCATCAACATCATCATCATCATCATCAGCATCATCAGCATTATCAGCATCAGCATCATCAGCAGCAGCATCATAATCAGAATCATCAGCATCAGCAGCATCATCATCATCGCCGTCGTCATCATCAGTATCATCCTCATCATCATCATCATCATCATCATCATCATCATGAGCATGAGCATCAGCATCATCATCGATCGTCAACATCATCATCATCATCATCATCAGCATCATCATCATCATCATCAGCAGCAGCAGCAGCAGCATCATCATCATCATCATCATCATCATCATCAGCATCAGCATCATCATCATCATCATCATCATCATCATCATCATCATCATCATCATCATCAATCCACCTTCCTCCTCCTCCCTCCTCCTCCTCTCCCCTCCTCCTCCTCCTCCTCCTCCTCCTCCCCGCCCCCTCCTGCTCCTCCTCCTCCAACTTCCTCCTCCTCCTCCTCCTCCTCCTCCTCCTCCTCCTCTCCTCCTCCTCCTCCTCCTTCCTCCTCCTCCTCCTCCCCCTCCTCCTCCTCCTCCTCCTCCTCCTCCTCCCCCTTCTCCTCCTCATTCCCCTCCTCATTCCACCCCCTCTCCCTCCCTCCCCGCCCGCCCCCACCCCCTCGCCGCCCGTCGGCCTCCCGCAGCGACGCCACGACGCGCTCAAACCAGCGCGCGTCGCCGGCTTGCACCGCCTGAGGCGTCGGGGGCGGGCGGCCCCTGCCACCCCTTCCAGGGCCTGAGGAGGAGAAGGAGGAGGAGGAGGAGGAGGAGGAGGAGGATCAGTGGAAACCCAAGACGCCTCAACGAAGTTGCAATAAACCCTCCCTCTAAGTTCCGTCCTCCTGGGCTCCTGCAAGACATTATGTTCCTTGCAGGAAGTGCCCCATTGGAAATCCGCCGTCTGAGATCCCTCAATCGTGCCGGAACACCTTTCCTGGGACTTCAACACCGCGAATCAAAGTGACTGTTGCGTCCTGGCCGTCCTGAATCGTGCCAGAACGCAATTCCTGGGACGTCAACACCCCGAATCCGCGCGACTGCTGCGTCCTGATATTCCTGAACCGTACCAGAACGCTGCCGTAAACTTTAAAACGCATGTGCGCGGCACCAAGGCGATAGGCACATTTTGAAAACGGCCCACCATCCATCCTTGAAACTGCTGTACGCGTTTAAGACAAGTGCGCGCGACATTAAAGCGATAACCATATGTTGAAAACGACGTGCCTTCCATCCTTGAACCTGTCGCAAATCCCACCAGCCCTCTGGGCGCAGGTGGTCTAACACTATTTGTTTCTCTTCCAAGATCCCTTTTTCTTCCCTTTCGGGGAGGGGTTTCTCACTGTTCCCTATTAGTATACACCCCCTCCCCCAAGCGACTGGGAGCCAACCCGAACAATGAGGGCCCCCCTACCATCCTTTTTTATATAAATACTAATATTTGTGTATATATATGTATATGTATACATATATAATACTTACGGAAAAGAAAAAACTGTTTCCAAATTCGGAGCATGCGCAGCAAACCCGATGCGGCCTCCCCCCACCATCCCTTTCCAAAAAAACAATACAGAGTACACTTGGCAGAGGCGGCGGCTGTAGCGGCTGCGGCGGCGGCGGCGGCGGCGGCGGCGGCGGTGGCGGAGGCGGCGGCGGCAGCGGTGGTGGCAGCGGCTGCGGCGGCAGCGGCTGCGGCGGCGGCGAGTCGGCAGCCAGGGCGGCGGCGGCGGCGGCGGCGGCGGCGGACGCGGCGGCGGCGGCGCGGCGGGGCGGCGCGAACGGCGGCTGACAGCGGCAGCGGCGGGCGCGGCGGCGGCGTCGGCGGCGCGCGGCGGGGCGCGGCGGGCGGCGGCGCGGCGGTGGCGCGCGGCGGCGGGCGGAGGCGGCGGATTCGCCCCAGTAGCTCCCCATCCAAAGACGACTGCTGAATATGCTGCGGCTCGGGCCAGGCTCGGGTGCTACGTATGTGTTGGGAGGGCGAATGGGACTGAGCGAGACGGCTTGCGGGCGGGGAGGAAGTCTTGATCACTGCTCCCTAATAGACACCCCCTCCCCCAGGCGACTGGGAGCCAACCAAGGTCAATGCGTGCACCCCCCACCATCCCTTGTTAAAAAATATCCCGGCAAAGCAACCTAACAGCGATGTGTAGAAGCATATATGAAAGCATTCCCCTTAAGATTCAGATGAAAATCCAGTTGTAGAATTCTGCTGTTCTCGCAGTCGTAGTCGCATTCGCGATGACAGTCGCAGTGGCAACGGCACTCGCAGTCACAGCCTCAGCCTCAGCCTGCCTCAGCCTCAGCCTCAGCCTGCCTCAGCCTCAGCCTGCCTCAGCCTCAGCCTCAGCCTGCTTCAGCCTCAGCTTCAGTCTGCCTTCAGCCTCGGCCTCAGCCTCAGCCTGCCTCAGCCTCAGCCTGCATCAGCCTCAGCCTCAGCCTCAGCCTGCCTCAGCATCAGCCTGCTTCAGCCTCAGCCTCAGCCTGCCTCCGCCTCAGCCTCAGTCTGCTTCAGCCTCAGCCTCAGTCTGCCTTCAGCCTCGGCCTCAGCCTCAGCCTGCCTCAGCCTCAGCCTGCCTCGGCCGCAGCATCAGCCTGCCTCAGCATTCAAAATGTGGCCCAGGAATGTAGTTCTGGGAACTAGAAGAACACGAAGTGGCCTACAGTTGGCTCCGGGCATTCAAAATGTAGCCCGGGAATGGAGTTCTGGGAACTCGAAGAGCACGAAGTGGCCTACAGTTGGCTCCGGGCATCCAAAATGTGGCCCGGGAATGGAGTTCTGGGAAGTCGAAGAGCACGAAGTGGCCTACAGTTGGCTCCGGGCATCCAAAATGTGGCCCGGGATGGAGTTCTGGGAAGTCGAAGAGCACGAAGTGGCCTACAGTTGGCTCCGGGCATTCAGAATGTGGCCCGGGAATGGAGTTCTGGGAGGTCGAAGAGCACGAAGTGTGTGACTGTTTGCAAAAACGAGTGCGGCGGCAGCCGCGGCGGCAGCCTGTCCGGGTCCCGCCCAGACCCCCTGAGGACTCATGATGCTCTCTTTTGAGACCGCTAGAAACCTATCAGCAAGAGCTGT
>CAUYUJ010020791.1:7500-20970 GCA_963575745.1 Prorocentrum cordatum | reverse complement strand
CCGACGCCGACGCCGACGAGGACGACGACGACGCCGACGCCGACGCCGACGCCGACAACGACCGACGACGCCGACGACGACGCCGACGCCGACGCCGACGACGACGCCGACACCGACGCCGACGCCGACGCCGACGCCGACGAGGACGACGACGACGCCGACGCCGACGCCGACGCCGACGACGACGACGACGCCAACGTCGAAGCCGACGCCGACGCCGACGCCGACACCGACGCCGACGCCGACGCCGACGCCGACGCCGACGAGGACGACGACGACGCCGACGCCGACGCCGACGCCGACGCCGACGACGACGACGTCGTCCCCCTCGGCGGGCCATCGTCGGCGTCGGTCGAGGATCGATCAAGGTCGCGCGAGGGGTCGAGGAGGTTGATCGATGGGTCAAGGAGGTTGATCGAGAATCGACCTCTTCTGCTTCTCCTCATCATCCTCATACATGTCCTATGTTTCGTTTTCTTATTATTGGTAACATGAGTCATAGTATTTTTCGTATGATTGCTACTATTACTGATACACCTATTACGTTTATGTTTATTAACAGACTATCATTAGTAATGTTACTCCTGGTGTTCTTATTATAAGTGCTATTCATATCCTTCTGACTACGAAGTATTAGTCTTAGTATTATGATTGTGCTTGGAGCTGTTTGTATGATTGATCTTATTGGTATGTTTATGATTTGCCGGAATAATCTTAATATTAGTATTACGATTATGGCTAATATTGTGATGCGTCTTCGTATGATTATTAGTTTCGTCTTGCTCCTACTACTCCTCCTTCTCATCCTCTTCCGCCTTCTCCTCCTCCTCTTATTCTCCTCTTCCTCATGATCATCATGATCATCATGATCACCCTTGTCCTCGTCATCATCAACATCAGCAGCATCATCATCATGTTCAGCAGCACAATCAGCATCATCAGCATCATCATGATCAGCATCATCATCACCATGATCATCATCATCATCATCATCATCATCAGCATCATCAGCATCATCATCATCAGCATCATCATCAACATCATCATCACCATCATCCGCGTCAGCATCATCATCAGCATCAGCATCATCATCAGCAGCATCAGCCTCATCCGCATCACCATCATCAGCATCATCATCGTCATCAGCATCAGCATCAGCATCATCGGCATCAGCATCAGCATCATCATCATCAGCAGCAGCAGCATCAGCATCAGCAGCAGCATTGTCATCAGCATCATCATCACCACCGCCATCATCAGCACTATCAGCATCATCATAAACATCAGCATCATCATCAGCATCATCAGCATCATGCACATCCTTAGCAGCATCATCATCATCAGCATCGGCATCAGTATCATCACCATAATAAGAGGAATAAGAATGATACTAATAATGTATGTTAAATGGTAACAAACAACAGTAATGATAAGAAGAATAATAGTTATAGTGGTGACGGTAATGCAATGGTCATAATCATAATCACCATCATCAGCAGCAGCATCATCGGCATCATCATCAGCATAAGCGTCATCATCATCATCATCATCATCATCATCATCATCATCATCAGTATTAGCATCATCATCAGCAATATCATCAGCATCAGCATAATCATCAGCATCATCATCAGCATCAGCATCAGCATGAACATCAGCATCATCACCATCAGCATCATCACCATCACCATCACCATCACCATCACCATCACCATCTTCATCATCATCAGCATCCTCGTCATCACTATCATCGTCCTCATGATCATCATCATAATCGTCATCATCAGCATCAGCATCAGCATCAGCATCAGCATCATCATCATCATCATCATCATCATCATCATCATCATCATCATCATCATCATCATCATCATCATCATCATCCCCCCCCCTCCTCCTCCTCCTCCTCCTTCGCCTTCTCATCCTCTTCCTCCTCTATTGTGGCTCAAGCGATCGCACGGCTATGCGCCCCTTCTCGCGGCGGTCTCGGCGTCAACAGGGGCTCACACGGCGAACGCGGCTGCCGTCGTCGCGGCAGCGGTGCTGGCCGCTGCGGAAGCTAAGGCACCGAGGCGCACGGTCGTAGCCGTGGCGCGCTCGGCCGACAGCGCAGCGCTCTTCGCGCTGGGCAGCTGGCCAGCGCTGCCTGCTTGGACTGTGGCACCACCCAGTGCTGAAGATGCTACTGTTCCCAAGGCCGTCTCCGTGGCCGAGATGGAGCGCGCGGGCCTGCTCGCGCAGCTCAGGGCGCGGTCGTCGGGACGAGCGGTGCTTCGCCATCCTCGGCGCCGGCGGCCCGCGCCGCGTGCTCGAGGAGCGGGCCGAGAGCTGCCGTCGTACTCCAAAGTGGTCCTGCTATTCCTCTCCACGGGCTTCCTCGCGGTGCTGGAGGGCGGCCTCGCGGGCCAGGCTTTTGGCACGGGCCCCTCAGAGGTGCTGACGCCCGTTGGCGTTACTGTAGGCAGGGCCAAAGGTGTGAGGGCCCGTGGCCGACCATGTGGTTGATCTTCTGAGTTGCCACGGTTGTACCCATGGGCAGCCTGCCATCTCCTTGCTGGCGCGGCTCAGTTAACTCGGACTCGCGTTTCATAGCTCGGGACCACCTCCACCTCCTCCTCCTCCTCCTCCTCCTCCTCCTCCTCCTCCTCCTCCTCCTCCTCCTCCTCCTCCTCCCTACTCCGCCTCCTCCTCCTCATCCTCTTTCTCCTCCTCCTCCTCCGCCTACCGCCTTCCGCCTACTTATCACTACTCTCTCCTTCATCCTCCTCCTCTACCTCCTCTCCTCCTCTCCCTTCTACTCCTTTTCCTCTTCTTCCTCTCCTCTCCCTCCTCTCCTCCTCATCCCCTCTCTCTCCTCTCCTCTCTCCTTCTCCTCCTTCTCCTACTCGTCTCCTTCCTCCTACCTCCTCCCTCCTATCTTCCTCCTCCGCCTCTCCTCGCCCTCTCCTTCTCCTCCCTCCTCCTCCTCATCCTCAGTCTCTCTCCCACCTTCCTCCTCCCACCTTCCTCCTCCCCCTCCCCCTCCTTTATCCTCCTCCTTCTCCTCCTCCTCCTCTTCCTCCTCCTCCTCATCATCATCCTCCTGCTCATCCTCCTCTTCCTCTCATCCTCCCTCCTCCCTCCTCTCTAGAGGAATAAGAACCAAAATCAATAAGAAGAGGGAGTGTCCTGAAAGGCCTCTTAAAGTCTCTGGGGATCTCTGGAGGTCCCCGGAAGCCTCTGGAGGAGGAGGTGGAGGAGGAGGAGGAGGAAGAGGATAAAAAGAAAGAGGATGAGGAGAAGAAGATGAATAATAATAATGATAATAATAATAATAATAATAGTAATAATAATGATAATAATAATAATAATAATGACAATAACAATAATAATAATTAGAATACTAATAATAATGATGATAATAATAATAATACGAATAAGAATAATAATAAAAAATAATAATAATAATAATGATAATAATAATGATGATAATGATGATAATAATAAGAATAATGATGATAGTAATAGTAATAATAATAATGTTAATAATAATAATGATAATAATGATAATAATAGTAATAATAATAATAATGTAATCATAATAATAATGATAATAATAAAAAGAAGAAGAAGAAGAAGAAGAAGAAGAAGAGGAGAGGAACGGAGGAGGAAGAGGCGGAAGAAGAAGAATAATGAAAAAAACAGTGGTATACCAGGAGGCCTGGCTTAGCTTTCCGCCCCGCCAGCCTTAGAGCCAGCGCGTGCCGCGAGAGCGCAGCCCCGAGCGCCATTGGGGCGCGCCCCACGCCCCCAAGAGGGGAGAAGAAGGGAGACGAAGAGGGAAAGGAGGAGGAGGAGGAGGAGGAGGAAGAGACGGAGAAGGAGGAGGAGGAGGAGGAGGAGGAGGGGAGGACGAGGAGGAGGAGGAGGAGGAGGAGGAGGAGGGAGGAGGACGAGGACGAACAGGAGGAGGGGAGAAGGAGAAAGCGGAGGGGGGGAGAGAGAGAGGAGGGAGAAGGAGGAAGAGGAGGGGGAGGAGAGCGAGGACGGGGCGGAGTAGGGAGGAGGAGGAAGAGGAGGAGGAGGAGGAGGATGGGAGGGAGGGAGGGAGGGAGGGAGGGAGGAGGGAGGAGGGAAAGGGGGGAGATGAGAAGGAAGGGGGGGAGGGGAGGAGGACGAGGACGAGAAGAAGGAGGGCAGGGGTAGGAGGGGCGGAGGGGGAAGGAAATGAAGAAGTGGGGCGTGCGCAGCCGCGGGGGAAGCCCGACGCCGAAGCCGTCGGACCAGCGGGCCTGGGCCAAGAACTGACTGCGGAAGGAGGGGCGTGGGGGCGGTGGTGAGGGTGGGGACACGCGGGTACCTCATCCTCTTCCTCCCCCACTGGCTTCTCCTCCTCCTCCTCCTCCTCCTCCTCCTCCTTCTGTTTCTTAGTCTGATTAGTGTGAGTCTACTATTTTCAGTTATGATCATAGATTACCTCCTGATGGCTCTTATTCGTGTAGGTTATTATGCATAGTACTCTTGTTAAGTATTGAATTAGAAGTGTGCTTAGCATTCCGAATCCTGTTTTTGGTATTCCTTATTCGCATGATTGTGTTTAGCATTGGTCTGAGTCGCCTATGTTGTGTTATAATATGTGTTCGCATGTTTTTGCGTATGTTGATGATTACGATGTTGTGCATTGTTTGTCGATGCCTCTTATCAGTACACGTATGACTATAATGATTCGTATGGTACGTCTTACGACTATTAATGGCATGCGCATTCGTATGGTCAATGATGTTAGAAGGCATAGCGTGATCAGTCGCAGTATGCTGTTTAATACTGGTCCCAGTTTCTTCTCATTCGCATCACTACTCGTATTCGTAGCATTGCTATGAGTATTCGCCATAGTCTCGTCATACTAATATAATTATCAGTATGCGTCCTCGCCTTGAAATTATTCGTGCTGGTAGTATCAGTATTAATAGTATTGGTTTTGCCCTTAGTAGTCGTATTAGTAGTAGCCGACATGATATGCGTACCAGTAATTGTAGCATCCTTCATAGTCGGATGAGTACTCCTCTTACCATTAATAATAGAATGGATGCTGGTCACATCCGGCGTCTTACTACGATTAGTAATGATAGTGTTAATGTGAGGAATTAAAAGTAATGCTACTAGTATGCTGACTATACTTAATAACTATAGCACTATCAGTATTATTGTTCGTATGAATACTATTAATTGTAAAGTTATTAGTATTAATATTATTATTCGTATTTTTATTATTAGTAGTATTAGTATTAGTATTATTGCTATTATTAGTATTAATATTATTATTAGTAGTATTAATATTCTTACTAGTACCATTATTACTCTGATTATTAGGATTATTATTATTATGATTAGTGTTAGTAGTATTAATATTATTATTATTATTAGCAGCAGTAGTAACCGTAGTAAAGTAGTAGTAGCGGTAGTAGTAGTAGTAGTAGTAGTAGCAGCAGTAGTAGTAATAGTAGTAGTAATAGTAGTAGCAGTAGTAGCAGCAGTAGTAGTAGCAGCAGTAGTAGTAGTAGTAGTAGGCCTGTGAGTTATAGTATTGGTGTCCCTGATGTTCGAATGTTACTACTAGTACGAATATTAGTAGCAATATCAGACTGCGTATAGTACGATTAACAAAACACGTCGTAATAGTATTCGCCGTAATCGTATTTGTCCTCTGCGTCTTCTTATGCGTTTTCTTCTTCGTCCTCCCCCCTCCCTCCTCACTCCTCCTCCTCCTCCTCCTCCTCCTTTTCCGCCTCCTCCTCCTCCTCCTCCTCCTCCTCCTCCTCCTCCCCCGCCTCCGCCTCCTCTTCCTGCTCCTCCTCCTGCTCCTCCTCCTTCTCATCCTCCTGGTCCTCCTCCTCCTCCTCCTCTTCCACCTCCTTTTCCTCCCCACCTCCTCTTCATCTGGCCCCTCCTCCTCATCCTCCTCCTCCTGCTCATCATCATCATCATCATCATCATCATCATCATCGTCATCAGCATCATCATCATCATCAGCAGCATCATCAGCATCATCATCAGCATCATCATCACCATCATCATCATCATCATCATCCTCCTCCTTCTCCTCATCCTCCTCCTCCGCCTCCTACTGCTCCTCCTCCTCGATTTTTTGGCCAGGGATTCTAGCGACAGCACGCGCGCAAAGGGGTCCGAACGATTTCGACACGCGGGCGCGAGAGGCCAAACTGGAAGCATTCGATGAAACTGTTGCAGAACCGTATGGTTGGCAAGAGCGCGGGCTCAAACTGTTTTGAACATTCTTGCTGCAAAACCAAATGTTTTTCGTGTATTGAATGTGTTCGTGACGCTCGACTTTGAAATCTCTAGGACACCGAATGTTTTCCAAAGATTCCAGCACGCGCCCGCGACGACGCGCGCGTGCGTACTTCGCCCCTTTTGTTGCAAAGGGTTGTTGGAAACTGTTGAGTTTTGATAAACGAAGGTGTGCTCATAATACTTGTTGCGGAGGATGCCGGGAGGAGTCGATACCAGTTGGGCTGGGACAGTACGACTTCACACTTAGGATGGACAATGGGGCAAAATCACATGCAAATTGCAATACGAAAAAAGTGGGTCGTTAATTCTGGGGAGGGGGGGTACATTTCATGATTCTTCTAAAGAAAAAGATGTTACATGGCGCAACCGATGTTGAACAATGTAGGCGGCGATGGGGCGGCGACGGGGCGGCGACGGCGAGCACGGAGCCGCCAGACCGCTACCCAGGCTCAAACGACGGGCGGCGACGAGGCGGCGACGGGGCGGCGACTGCGAGCACGGAGCCGCCCGACCGCCAGCCAGGCCCAGTTCCTTGGAAAAGAGATAAGAACCCTCAAATACAAGCACTGTTCGGGGAATACGGAGTATGTACAAAATGCATACGTGTGTACACACAAATATACTCCCACTCTGCCACTTCGCCGGCCAATGTCCACCCACTCCGGGACCTTCCATCCGACCCGCCAAAACCAATACAGAATCAAAATGTGTTTTGTCACCGCTTTCAAAACTGCCAAACGCGTTGATCTCCGTATGTAAGGAACCCACGACTCGTCGTAGCGACGCGGGACCTGTACGATTTTCTGCAGCATCCTTCTCCATGTCGACTGCAATGTAGATGCAGTGCTTGCCCACACTGTCCAGCATGAACTGGCGTACAAGGCTGTCGGCGTGACACCTGCGTCGAAAAGTCTCAGGCGAGCCAGCAAGGGGTATCTTGGCGAGCAGAAGACATGCTTGATTATTGCAGTTGACCCCAAGCAGCGGCCATTCTGCGTGATAGCTCTATCACGGAACACCCACGAGAACATAAGAAAACGTCCGAGAATCGAGAACCCTAGATTTTCGACTCGATGCAGACGACGACACCGCCAACGTTCAGCAACTCCGAAGGGTGTGGTTTGCAAAGGGTGTGGTTTGCAACCGGCGCCTGGGGGGCGCGGGCGAGGACCTCGACAGAGATCTCAGCCGCGCCCCGACGCGGGCTCATCAAACCTTTGGCGCAACGGGGTGACCCCCCTACAAGCCCCAGCGGCGCCGATAGCAAAACATACCTCGGCGTAACCACACACCCCTGCAGTCGCCGAAACGCTGCCCCTCCTCCCGGAGAGCTGCGCCCCGCACTCTGGCCGGTGTGCTCCCTTGGCAGCAGCGTGGTCTCTGCGTCGCCCCACAGGTCCGCGGCCTCCCCCAGCTCGGGCTCCATCAGCGGCAGGTGCCTGCCCCGTAGCCAGGGAAGAGGAAGGGAGGAGGGAGGGAGGGAGGGAGGGAGGGAGGGAGGAGGATCGGGTAGGAAGGGAGGGAGGGAGGGAGGAGGGAGGAGGAGAGAGGAAGGGAGGAGGGAGGAAGCGAGAAGGATCGGGCAGGAAGGGGAGGGGGGAGGAAGGCGGTTTGGGGGATTTGGGGAGAGGCATCCGTCGCTCCGAGCGCAGCTTCGTGAGGCTGGCCAGGCTGGGCCGACCCTCCCCGAGGGAGTTCGCGGAGCGGGGCGCAGCGCACACGGGTCAGCCGCCAGACGAGGCCAGCAGCTCCCTGGGGACAGGGTTGCTGGAAAAGCGCACCGTTCTCCCCGTCCCATCACTGCCCGTGGCGAGGATCGGGGAGGAGGATCGGGGAGGAGGATCGGGGAGGAGGGAGGCAATCAGGCGATTGGGGGACTTGGGGCTAAGCATCCGTCGCTCCGAGCGCAGCTTCACAAAGCTAATGAGGATGCCAGGGAGGAGGGACGTCGTAAAGCAGGGCGCAGCGCGCACGGAGTAGCCGCCAGACGATGCCAGCGGCTCCCTGGGAATCCCCGTGGAAGATACGGACAGATCCCAGAAAAAGCGCACCCCATCCCCCGTCCCATCACTGCCCATGGCGAGGATCGGGGAGAAGGATCGGGGAGGAGGGGGAAGGAGGAAGGCGATCAGGCGACTGGGGGAGTTGGGGAAAAACCTTCATCGCTCGAAGCACAGCTTGATGGAAGGTATTCACTTGAGGTGGCCCCTCCCCTCTGGCCTTCAGAAGACGGGCCCTGTGGCTGCGCTCAGAGCGGCACCCTTCGACCGCCTCACGCGGGCCATCGAAGCTGCGCAAGGCGGCCACTCGATACAGCTCCAGGGCCTCGTGAAACTCTGACTTTGCCCGTTCTGGCGATCTCGCAGGGTCAGCACACACACACACACACACCGAGGGCAGAGGGAGGAGGAAGAAGGAGGAAGGAGGATCCAGGAGGAAGGAGAAGGAACAGCGAGGACGGAGTGAGAGAGGAGGAGGAGGAGGATCGAGGAGAAGGATAAGGGAGGAGGAGGGAGGAGGAGGAGGAGGAGGAGGAGGAGGAGGAGGAGGCGGGTCGAGGGTCGAGGCTTTTGTGCGTTTGGGGGCCCCTGGTGGCCTCCTGGAGCCCTCCTCTGGGGACCCCTGGGGACCCCTCCTGGGGCACGTGCTTTTCCTCTGCCCCCGCACTGCTGTCAAGCCCGTGCTGGGCCAGCAGATTGCGAAAATATCGACGACGGAGTATGTCAGGCGAACTCTGGTCTCTAGGCCCGTGCGCCCTTGGCGGCCCTGGGCCCGTCCGAAAACGACTCGGGCCGAGAAGCATGAGAAGCCAAGCCAGCTCCTGGGAAGGAGGCGAAACATCTGATAGGCAACCACGTGTGAGCCCTACCCCTGCAGGCCAGATTTCCGAACAACGCTGGCTGGGGCTCAGATGTCTAAGGATGTCTGCAGCCGAGTGAATCCCAGCGGGGATGTCCAACACGGGTAGGGAAGCCTCGTTGTGAAAAAACGACTGGGCTGGCAAACTGCCAAACACCTCCCACCTCCTCTGGCTGCGAGATCGTGAAGGGGCCCTGGGACACACAAATAAATAGACACAAATAACAGGATTCCCCATATCTTCCCATACTTTCTGGGTTGTCGTCTTCCCCCCACTTCCCCTATTTTCCCATATTCTCTGGGGGAATCGACGATTCATTGTGTCTGTCTGTTTTTCTCCCTCCTGACTGGTTGCGAGATGGATCACAACGGCCAGCTCTTGGCGATCTCCGGCCTCTGGAGGCCCTTGCCGGGCCCCCGGGCCGTCCAAGAACGGCTCGGAAGGAGCAGCTGGTGCCACGGCTGTGGCGAGCAGGCGCACAGACGCTTGCCGCGAGGTGTGAGGCGCCCCGTGGTAGTCGAGGCAGCTCCCGTGCCGACGGCGACGCGATGCGATGAGAAGCTGATCCCAGAGAAGGTGCCTAGACCTCTGGGGCGCCAACGTGCAAAAAGTCAATACGCTGCGCATATGATCATGTATCTATGTATGTACTAAGAAGTTTGTTGTCTATGATTCTGAAAACGGTTCTCTTGGAAGGCAGAGCGCGGAGGGAAGGTGCGGCTCGCAAGAGGGGCAGGGCGGGGGAGGCGTGGCGGGAGGCGCAGAGGTGGGGCGCGGAGGCGCGGCAGGAGGGAGGCGGAGGCGTCCCCTCACTCCCACCCCCCGTACTTCCTGCCTCGGGGCAAAGGGGCGATCACCAACGCCATCATCACTGTCCCCGTCCTCCCCCTCCGTCTCGCCAAGACAGTGGCATTAGTGATCGTTCTCAGCCTGAGCACCAGGGTCAGAGTCCACAACAGCTACATCATCCAGCTCATCTCGCTGATCCCTCCTCCTGGTCACTCCAAATAGCTCCACGCTCCGCTCACGCGCTCCTCGTCCTCATCATCAGCAGCATCCTTAAGATCAGAATCAGCATCATAGTCATTGTCATTATATTCCTCCTCATGGTCGTCATCATTATCACACTTCGATCACCCATCACTGATCGTCATTCAAATCGGCTTTGACACTCCTCATCACCACCCTCGTCAAAAAATGGCGACGCCGCCATCATCACAGTCAGAATCGCCATCACCATCCTGAGCATCGCCATCATCATGGGCAAGGCACCTTCGTCATCGTGGTCATTGTTTCCAGCATAATCATCACCATCAGCAGCAGCAGCATCATCATCGTCACCATCATCGTCATCATCATTATCAGCATCCTCACCATCATCAGCAGCATCATCATCATCACCATACCCACCGTCAGCACTACTGTCGTCACATTCATCATCACCACCATTATCAGAGCCACCACCACCTCCACCAGCAACGATATCATCATCACCATCGTCATCAGGAGCAGAAGCATCGACCTCCACATCAACATCATTATCATCACGATCAGTATCATCATTATCATTGTCATCATCATCATCATCATCATCATCATCATCATCATCATCACCATCATCATCATCATCATCATCATCATCATCATCATCATCATCATCATCATCATCATCATCGTCATCATCATCATCAGCATCGTCATCATCGTCACAACTCTCATCACTAGCCTCAGCATCATCATCACCACCACCACCATCATCATCATCACCATCATCACCAGCAGCGGCATTACCATCATCAGCAGCAAGATCATCATCAGCATCCGCATCATCATCAGCAGCATCACCACCACCACAACAATCGTGAGCATCATCATCCATACCATCATCATCAACAGCAGCAGGATCATCATCATCCACAGCACTAGCATCCTCATCATCATCATCATCAGCAGCAGCGTCAGAATCAGCACATCATCATCATCATCATCATCATCATCATCATCATCATCATCATCATCATCATCATCAGAATCATCATCATCATCATCAGCAGCATCCCCATCGTCATCATCATCATCATCGTCATCATCACCATCATCACCATCAGCATCATCGTCGTCAGCATCATCATCATCATCATCAGCAGCAGCATCGTCACGCTTCGCATCAGCTGCAGCTGAATCTGCAACATCATCATCACCATCATCAGCATCACCACCATCACCATCAGCATCATCACCGTCGTCATCATCATCAGCATCATCATCAGCATCACCATCATCATCACCACCAGCATCATCATCGTCATCATTGTCACGATCATCATCCTAATACATAATAATAACTATAACAATAAGAACAATCATCCTCATCATCATCATCATCATCATCAGCAGCAGCAGCAGCATCATCAGCAGCAGCAGCAGCATCAGCGTAAGCGTCAGCATCAGCATCATCAGCATCACCCCATCATCATCATAAGCATCAGCAGCATCATCACAATCACCATCGCCATCACCATCATCATCATCATCAGCAGCAGCATCATATCATCATCACCATCACCACCATGACCATCACCATCACCATCACCATCACCATCCTCATCCCAATAGTCGCCATCATCATAACCATCATCATCAGATCATCCTCATCGACATCATCATCATAGTCATCAGCACCACCACCATCATCATCAGCAGAAGCAGCAGCATCGGCATCGCCGTCGTCGTCATCCTCATCGCCATCGTCATCGTCATCGTCATCTTTATCACCGTCGTTGCCGGAGTCGCCGTCTGCGTAAGAATCACCCTCACCGTCGGCATCATCGCCGTCGTCGTTGTCGTCCCCCCTGCAAAGACCAGGCGAGAAGGCGAAGAGGTGGGCACGGCAAGAAACAGGAAGAGGAGGAGCCAGCGAGGAGGAGCGGGAGGGGGAGAAAGGAGGCCCAAGAGTAGAGAGAGGAGACAAAGGAGGCACAAAATTGAGATCTCGAGGACTGAAGGCCCCAGGAGATCATAATCGGCCGAATCCCAGAGTTGGTGATATGAATTTACCATATCGCCTGTTCGGTCTCAAGAGCGGCCCGGACGGTCCAAGAGGCCTCCAAGCCCGTCCCTAAACAGCCCAAGAGGCCCCCAAGAGGGCCTCAAGACGGCCCAAGAGGGTCATAAGATGGCAAAGGAGGGACCCAAAGACGACCCCAAGAGGCCCCCAAAACAGCCCCACGAGGGGACCAAGAGGAGAACTCGAACTGACCCCTCGAGCCCTTCACCCCAGGTGACCTCGAGGCCGATAATTCAGCTCGAGAGGTGCTGCTTCCAGCGATCATGCTGCCAAGATGGTCACGGCCAGCGCTCTGCCTCCGCGTCATCATCCTGCCGGTGCTCCTCCTCCTTCCCTCCCCCTGCCCCTCCCCTTCCTCTCCCCCCCGCACCTCCCACCCACGCAGGAGGAAGGCGGCGACGAGAAGAGTGAGGAGGAGGCAGGCGAAGGATCAGTCGGAGAAGGATGGCGACGACTACGACGACGACGACGACGACAATGACGAGGGATAGGGGGAGTGACAAGAGCAGGAGGGAGGGGCAGACTGACGACGAAGACTACGACGTCGACCACGACCAAGACGACGACGACGACCAAAACCCGCTCCAAGTCAATCCCCAGAAATCTCTCCTGGGGTCCATCCTGGCCAATGGTTTCAGCTGCGTCCCGCTGCGAGGACGAGAGCCGCGAGAAACGTCCGCACGCCTCCGAACTGACGACGTCGACCGAAGGCGACGACGACGGCGACGGCGACGACGACAGGCCCCAGAAATCTCGGTCCCGCCCCAGGGGGGCTCCGTTTTTGGTGGCCCCGCGCCCCGAAGACGGCGCCCAGGGGTCCAAACTGGGAGACAAACCTGCTCGATCGATCGATCCACCGACGGCGACGACGACGCCCACCCGCCGGCATCTCCCGAGGGCCTCCGAAGGCCCCCGAGGGCGCCGCCGAAGGCCGCCGACGACCCCGCCGATGGCCCGCCGATGGCCCGCCGATGGCCCGCCGAAGGCCCGACGGCCCAGTCGACGGCCCCTGCGGAGGGCCCTCCGAAGCCCGGCCGACAGCCTCCCCGAGGGACCCCGCCGATCGGGCGAAGAGAACTATGCACATGCACTGATCCTGGCAAGGCCCATCCTTGACCCAGGATCGGTGCATATGCCTTCCTGGCCAAGGCAGGAGGGCGTATGCACCGATCCTGGGCTCAGGATGGGCCTGGCCAGAAGCGGTGCATGTGCATAGTTCTCTTCCCCCTAGCCGAGGGCCCCCCGCCGAACC
>CAUYUJ010020791.1:0-5000 GCA_963575745.1 Prorocentrum cordatum | reverse complement strand
TTGCCCTCGGCATGCGAGGGGTGCATTCCCTCACGGACTCACGGACTCGACATGGGAAGGGAAGGGAAGGGAGGGGGGAGGAGGGAGGAAGGGAGGGAAGAGGGAGGAGGGAAGGGGGAGGAGGAAGGGGAAAGGATCAGGGGCAGGAGGGGCGGAGAAGAAGGAGGAGAAGGACAAACTTTCACTTCGAGGTCTCCTCTGCGACGGAAAAGTGAACCTCGGAGCATGGAGGCAACTCGCGTCTCCATCCGACACTGTGAACGAACGTGGAAGGAAGGAGGGGGAGGGAGGGAGAGAGGGAGGGAGGGAGGACGCCTTCTTAGAGAGAGGGAGGGAGGGAGGGAGGGAGGGCGACGCCTTCTTAGAAGCCAACCCTCATCGCGCCAACCCTTCGTGAGCGCCGCCAACTCCCGCCTCCCGACGGGAAGGGTAGGTACCCACGGCCCTGAGCTCCTCGAGGCGGAAGCGCCAGATCCAGTCCTGACAGGGGAAGGGCGCTACTTTCGGACCCACCCCTCATCGTCATCCGCCTCCTAACTCCTCCTTCTCCTCCTCCTCCTCCTCGTCCTCCTCCTCCTCGTCCTCCTCCTCCTCATTCTTCTCCTCTTCTCTCACCACAGCATCGTCATCAGCCTCAGCCTCAGCCTCAGCCACAGCCTCCGCCTCATCGTCATCATCATCATCAGCATCATCATCATCAGCATCATCGTCATCATCAGCATCATCATCGTCATCGTCATCATCGTCAACAACAGCATCATCATCAGCAGCAGCAACAACATCATCATCCGCATCATCATCAGCAGCAGCATCATCATTATCATCGCCAACAGCATCATCGTCATATGTATCATCTTGGTCGTCGTCGTCAACAGCAGCAGCATCACCACTACCACCATCATCATAATAATAAGTGTCATTACCATCAGCATCAGCATCATGATCATCATCATCATCATCATCATCATCATCATCATCATCATCATCATCATCATCATCAGCCGCGTCATCGTCGTCATCATCAACATCAGCATCAGTAACATTGTCATCATCAGCATCATCATAATAATCGTCAGTAGCATATTTATCGTCATCAGCAGTATCATCATCAGCAGCAGCAGCATCCTCAACATCATCATCATCATAATCATCATTACCCTCATAATCATCCTCATCATAATCATCATCATCCTCATCCTCATCATCATCATCATCATCATCGGCTTCATCGTCATCGTCAACAGCATCATCATAAGCAGCATCATCATCATCATCAGCATCCTCATCAGCATCATCATCGTCATCATCAGCGTCATCAGCATCAGCATCATGATCATCATCACTTCCATCATCAGCAGCAACAGCAAGATCATCATCGTCGTCATCATCATCAGCGGCATCATCAATGTTCTCAGTATCATCAGCAGCATCATCCTCATCATTACCATGAGCAGCATCATAGTCGCCTTCATCCTTATCACCATACTCAGCATCATCAGCCGCATCATCATCGTCAACATCATCATCATCATCACAACCACCACCACCATCACCATTACCATTAACATCTTCATCATCATCAACATTGTCTGAGCCCTCCTCCGTGTCCACCTCGTCCCTCTTATCCTGAACATACTCTTCCTCATCTTCCTCGTCTTCCTCCTCCTTCTCCTCTTCCTCATCACCACCACCACCATCATCATCAGGATCAGCATCATGATCATCGCCGTCGTCGTCTTCATCATCATCAGCATCATCAGCAGGATCATTATCATCATCCTCATCACCATCAGCATCATCATCATTACCATCATCAGCAGCAGCGTTATCATAATCATCAGCAGCAGCATCATCATCATCGTTGTCCTCGCCCGCCTCCTCCTTCTGCCCTCATTCTCCTCCTCCCCATCTTCTGTACCGTCTTCTCGTCCGTCTTCTCGTCGTGCGTTTGCTATGATTCCTTTCTCCTCCTCCTCCTCCTCCTCCTCCTCCTCCTCCTCCTCCTCCCCCTCCTCCCCCTCCTCATTGTCACCACCTTCATCGTCGTCGCAATCATCAACCTGGGATTGCGAATCGTCGTCATCGTTGGGGCTGCCTCCGGGAGGATAAGCGACCAGGCAGCCCAGAGAAGATGAGAAGGAGGAGAAGTGGGAGAAGGAGAGGGAAAGAAGAAATGGGATGGGAGGGGAGGGTGGAGAGTGGAGAGGGGCGAGCTAGGCGCGCTCGTGCCACGTCTGACATGCAGCCGCTTGCACTCATCTCTCTTCGCCGAACTGGGGATCGCAACTGACTTGTTCAGATCCTTATACGGCACTTGCCAAGCCTAAGCCGTCGTCTACTGCACAGGGGCAGGTGGAGTTAGAGGAGCCCGCGTGCAGGGAGATCGGGCGACGAGAAGCTGCGCACAATCGAGCAGCCCAATCCGCAGACTTTTTTGATTCGCGGGTCGAGAGCGCACCTCACACCCAATTCGCAGACACGAGGAGGACGACAAAGAGGAAAGAGGAGGGGGAGGAGGAGGAGGAGGAGGAGGAGGAGGAGGCGGAGGAGGACGAGGAGGAGGAGGAGGAGATTGAGGAGGAGGAGGAGGAGGAGGACCAACGGAAACCCAGGAGTCATCAACGATGTTGAAATAAACCCTCTTCCAAGCTCCCTCGTCATGGGCCCTACAACGGTTCATTTTCACTGGTGGAACTGCCTCGTTGGAAGACAACCGGTTGAAGACCCTGAAGCATACCAAAACAATGTTCTCGGGATTCCAACGCCACGGATCAACCTGACTGCTGCGTCTTGAAGATCTTGAACCGTGCCAAAGTACAATTCCTGAGACTTCAACACAGCGAATCAACGTAACTGTTGCGCCCTCCTAATCCTGAATCCGTCCAACAAAAAAAAAACCATGTTTGGTATTCTGATCATGGAAAACCCTGAAACTCTTGCAAATGTTCAAAACGAATGTGCGCGGCGCTACGGGGAGGAGGAGGAGGAGGAGGAGGAGGAGGAGGAGGAGGAGGACGACGACAACGCCGACGACGACGGAGGAGGACGACGACGGCGAGGAAGACGCAGCAGGAAGAGCAGGAAGAAAAGGACGCGGGGAAGGGATAAGCAGGAGGAGAGGGGAGGATGAGGAGGAGGAGGAGGAGGAGGAGGAGGAGGAGGAGGAGGAGGAGGAGGAGCAGAGAGGGGAGGCTGGAGGAGGGGGAGGCGGAGGGAAGGAGGAGAGGGAGGAGAAGGAGGAGGAGGGGAGGGGGGTGAGGAGAGGGAGGAGGAGGAGGAGACGAAGAAGAGGAGGAGCAGCAGCAGGAGCACTAGGACGAGGAGGAGAGGAGGGGAGCGGCCACCGACCGTGTGGAGGGCGTGGGAGGAGATGAGGCGAAGGAGGAAACCAAGAGAGGGGAGGACCAGGAGAAGAAAAGAGGCGAGGAGAAAAGCAGGAGGGAGGATCAGAGCGCAGGGCGCGGGAGGGAGGCAGCCGCGCCGCGCCCTGTGCCGTGCTCGCGTGGGGGGAGCGCCTGCCTCCCGCGCCTGCCCGCTCCTCACGCGCCAAGAGCGGGCGAGCCGCCCAGGGGGAAGCCCGAAAGCGCAGAGAGTCTCTCAGAAGGCTGGGGGGGGTCCGAGAAGCCTCGCCGCCCTCTGAGAAGGCCTGCCCCCACCTCGCATCTCCTCTCGGCACGCAAGCGGCAGGAGAGGGGAGGCGGAGCTCGAAGGAGGAGGAGGAGGAGGAGGCGGAGGAGGGAAAAATGCACGAGCAGGAGCGGGAGCAGGAGGAGGAGGCGGAGGAGGAGGAGGAGGAGGGTTGCCCCCGGCACCGCCCCGCAGCAGAGAGGGCGCGCGGAGGTCCTGGCCGCCGGACGCAGAGGTCACGGCCACGGTGAGGTCGCTCCAACGCACGCGGTACAGCGCGCAGGCGGTGCGGGCGACCAGGTGGGCGCCATACCTGCGAGCGAACCAAGATATCCGACCCGTCGTCATCATCGTCGTCGTCGTCGTCGCCGTCGTCGTGGTCGTCGTCGTCGTCGTCGTCGTCGTCGTCGTCGTCGCCGTCGTCGTCGTCGTCGCCGTCGTCGCCGTCGTCGCCGTCGTCGCCGTCGTCGCCGTCGTCGTCGTCGTCATCGTCGTCGTCGTCGTCGTCGTCGTCGTTCCCCTTCGGGGTCGACGGCACCGGCCGTAAGACCTTCGCAGTGTCTTCATCAATCTGGGCGCTTCTCCTCGACTTCGACCTCCGGGGCCCGATCTCGGGCCCCGGTGCCATAAACAAAATCCGTCGCCCGTGAAGGGGTCGGGACGTCTGGGGCCGCGCGCTGAAAAACGCAGTATCGGCTAATGCGGAAAGACTGGTCTACTCTGTAAGAACGGTTTTTTGAAGGAAGATCTGCCTTCAAAAAACCGTTCTTACAGAGTAGACCAGTCTTTCCTCCTTGCGGGAAGGCGGCTGCCCTCCTCCCACGGCAGGGTCGCGCCGCGCTGGCGTCGGCGCCGGTGTCTGACACCTCGAGGACAGGACAGGACAGGAGCGCGCTGAGTCCGCCGGACGGCCGGCGGGCCCCCTAGGAGCAGCGCGGGTGGGCCGGAGCCCAGTTATTGCATGTTGTGGAGGAAGGCGTCTTCCCAGCTGTCCCATCATTTCTGGTCATAAACATAATCTAACAATCTAACCAATGTTTCGTGATACTCCCAGTGGTAATTTGTATAAACTGTGATGTGTCGTCGCACCACCGCTTGCGTTGTCGTCCATGTCTGCGCTGTGCTATTCGATTGTCGTGGACTTCCGGCTCCCACGCTGCCGCAAGCCTTGTCCATCTAAGGTTCGAGTGTGTTGCCACTCGCTTTGCCCACCGCCATTTTCGTCTGTAGTATACTGTTGTCCACTCGTCCACGTGAGAGCGGGCAGCGAGATCTGACACCTCGAGGGTCGTGGCTGTCACCTTCCGACAGCCGAGGCCATCCAGCGCTGGCCGAAATCAGGCACCTGGCGACGCCTGCGCGAGCGCATTTTG
>CAUYUJ010020790.1:144847-150168 GCA_963575745.1 Prorocentrum cordatum | reverse complement strand
CTATTACTACTACTACTACTGCTACTACTACGACGAGTACTACTACTACTACTACTACTACTACTACTACTACGACTACTACTACTACTACTGCGACTGCGACTACTACTACTACTACGACTACTACTACTACTGCTACTACTACTACGACTGCTACTACTACCATTACGAATACTACTACGACTACGACTACAACTGCGACGGCTACTACTACTACTACTACTACTACCACTACTACTACTACTACTACTACTACGACTACTGCTACTACTACTACTACTACTACTACTACTACTACTACGACTACTGCTACCCAATAAAATACAATTATATTTGTACGACTGCTTATTACCACTGCTACTACTAATACTACGAAGGCGACGAATACGACTACGACTACGACTACGACTACGACTACAACTACGACTACTATTACTACTGCTACTGCTAGTACGACTGCGAGCACTACTACTACTGCTACGACTACGACTATTACTACTACTACTACTACTACTACTACTACTACTACTACTACTACTACCACGACTAAAACTACGACTACTACAACTACTACTACTACTACTACTACTACTACTACTACTAGGACTACTATTGCTACCACAACCACTAGAAACCCTTCTTCTTCTTCTACTACTACTACTACTACTACTACGACTACCACGACTACCACGACTACGATGGCGACGACGACGACAACTACTACCACTACTACTATTACTACTGCTACTACTACTACTACTACTACTACTACTACTACTACTACTACTACGACTACTACTACTACTACCACTACTACTACTAGTACTAGAAACCTACGACTACTACTACTACTACTACTACTACTACTACTACTACTACTACTACTACTACTACTTGTTCTACTACTACTACGACGACGACGGCTACTACTACTACTACTACTACTACTACTACTACTACTACTACTACGACTACTACTACTACTACTACTACTACTACTACTACTACTACTACTACTACTACTAGTACTACTACTACTACTACCACTACGACTACTACCACTAATGCTACCTCTAAATCTGCTACGACTACTACTACGACGATTACTACTACTACTGCTACTACTACTACTACTACTACTACTACTACTACTACTAGGACTGGCCTCCTTCTGTTTGCCCAACTGAGCTGGTGTAAGGAGTGTTAGGAATGTGGTGAGGATTCTGTGCCGCGGACGCGCCGTGTGCGTTTCGTATACGTTCGCATATGTTTAGTATACGTTTCGTGTATGTTTCGTATATGTTTCGTATATGTTTCGTATATTTTTCGCAAATGTTTCGTATATGTTTCGTGTATGCTTATGTTTCGTATATGTGTCGTATATGGTTCGTACATGGTTCGCATCTGTTTCGTAGATGTCTCGTATATGTGTCGTATATGTTTCGTATATGCTTCGTACATGTTTCGTATATGTGTCGCATATGTCCCTTAACTGTTTCGTAGATGTTTCGTACATGTTTCGTTTGTGCTCCGTATATATTTCGTAAATGTGTCGTACATGTTTCGTATATGCTTCGACTGTGTTTGGTATATGTTTCGTATATGGTTCGTAAATGCCCCGCAGGTGTTTCGCATATGTTTGGTATATGTTTCGCATATGGTTCGTAGATACTTCGTCTACGTTTCGTATATGTCCCGTACATGTGTCGTATATGTTCCGCATATGTTTCGCAAATGTTTCGTATATGTTTCGTGTGCGATCCGCATGCGTTTCGTATGCGTTTCGTATGTGCTTCGAATATGTGCCGTATCTTTTTCGCATATGGTTCGCGTATGTGTCGTGCATGTTTCGTATATGTTTCGTGCATGTTTCGCATATGGTTTGCATATGTGCCGTATATGTTTCGTATATGGTTCGTAAAATGTTTCGCACATGTTTCCCATACGTTTCGTATGCGTTTCGTATACGTTTCGTATACGCTTCGAATATGTTTCGAATATGTGTCGGGTGTGTTTCGTAGATGTTTCGTATGTGTTTCGCAAATGCTTCATATATGTACCATATATAAGTCGTAAATGGTTCGTATATGCTTCGTCTGTACGCCCTAAATGTTTCATGACTGGTTCGTATATGTTTCGTACATGTGTCGTGAATGTTTCGGAAATATTTCGTCGATGTTTCGTATGTGTGTCCGATATATGTTTCGTATTTGTTGCGTACATGTTTCGTGTATGTTTCGTATACGTTTCATATATGTGTCGTAAATGTTTCGTAAATGTTTCGTATATGTTGCGTATACGTTTCGGATATATTTCGTATATGTGTCGTATATGTTCCGCATACGTTGCGTAAATGTTTCGTATATGTTTCGTATACGCGTCGTGTACGTTCCGTATATGTGTAGATGTGTCGTATATGTTTCGTATATGGTTCGTAGACAGTTCGTGTTTGTTTCGTATATGCTTCGTATATGTGTCGTAGATGGTTCGTGCATGTTACGCATTTGTTTTGCATGTGTTTCGCAGATGTTTCGTATATGTTTCGTATACGTTTCGCCTACGTTTCGTACACGTTTCGAATGTGTTTCGTATGTGCTTCGTATATGTTTCGTATATGTGTCGTGAATGTTTCGTAATGTTTCGTTGATGTTTCGTATATGTGTCCTATACATGTTTCGTATAAGTTTCGCATATGTGTCGTATATGTTTCGTATATGTTTCGTATATGTGTTTATGTTTCGACAATGGTTCGTGTATGTTTCGTAAATGTTTCGTATATGTGTCGTACACGTTTCGAAAATGTTTCGTATATGCCTCCTACATGTTTCGCATACGTTTCGTATATGTTTCGTATACGTGTCGTATATGTTTCGTAAATGTGTCGTAGATGGTTCGCGCATGGTCCGTGCATGGTTCGTATATGGTTCGTGCATGTTTCCCATATGTTTCGTAGATGTGTCGTATACGGTTAGTGCATGTTTCGCGTATGATTCGTATATGGTTCGGATATGTGTCGAAATGTTCCGCATATGTTTCGTATACGTTTCGTACACGTTTCGAATATGTTTCGAAAATGTTTCGGATATGTGTCGTATATGTTTCGTATATGTTTCGTTTACGTGTCGTATACGTTTCGTAGATGTGTCATAGATGTCGCGTGGATGTTTCGTAGTTGTTTCGTATATGGTTCGTATGTGTGTCGTTTATGTTTCCTAAACGTTTCGTACATGTGTCGTAAATGTTTCGTATACGTTTCGTACATGCTTCGTATATATGTCGGACATGTTTCGTATACGTTTCGTCAACGTTCCGTGAATGTTTCGTATATGTTTCGTGAACGGTTCGTATAGGGTTCGTAACGGTTCGTATGTGTTTCGTATCGGTTTGGCATATGTGTCGCGTATGTGTCGTAAATGATTCGTATATGTTTCGTATATGTTTCGTATCTGTTTTGTATATGTTTCGTATACGTTTGGTATACGTGTCGTATACGTTTCGTATGCGTGTCGTATACGTTTCGGATACGGTTCGTATATGGTTCGTATACTTGCGTGTCTGTTTCGTATATGTGTCGTATATGTGTCGTATACGCTTTGTATACGTTTCGTATACGTGTCGTATACGTTTGGTATACGTTTCGTATACGTGTCGGTTATGTTTCGGATGCGGTCCGTACACGTTTCGTAAACGTATCGTGTACCGGTCGTATATGTTTCGTATATGTTTCGTATATGTCTCGTTTGCGCCAGGCGCGCCAGGCGCGCCAGGTGCGCCAAGTGCGCCAGGCGCACCAGGTGCACCAGGTGCGCCAGGTGCGCCAGGTGTGCCAGGTGCGCCAAGTGCGCCAGGTGCGCCAGGCGCGCCAGGTGCGCCAGGTGCACCAGGCGCGCCAGGTGTGCCAGGCGAGCCAGGTGCGCCAGCGGCGCCAAGTGCGCCAGGTGTGCCAGGTGCGCCAGGTGTGCCAGGTGCGCCAGGCGCGCCAGGCGCGCCATCGGCGCCAGGCGCGCCCTTGGGCAAACAGACGGGGGTCAACCCGATTACTATTACTACCACTACTACTACTACTACTACTACTACTACTACTACTACTACTACTACTACTACTACTACTGCTACTACTGCTACTGCTACTACGACTACTGCTACTACTACTACTGCTACTACTACTACTACCACTACTATACTACTATGCTGCTGCTGTACTACTACTACGACTACTACTAGCACAACTACTGCCGCTGCTACTCTACTACTAGACTACTACTACTACTACTACTACAACTACTACGCTACTACTACTCTACTCTACTACTACGTCTTCTACTACTACTACTACTACTACTACTACTACTACTACTATTACTACTACTACGCCTACTACGGCGACGAACTACTACTACTACTACTACTACCACTACTACTACTGTTACGACTACTACTACTACTACTACTACTACTACTACTACTACTACTACTGCTACTAGTACCAATACTACTACGACTACTACTATTTCTACGACTACTACTACGACTCCCACTGCTAACCATACTAATACAGTTACCCATGCTATCACGAATACGGCTGGTACTACTACTACTACTACTACGAATAGTACTACGACTACTACTACTACTACTACTACTACTACTACTACTACTACTACTACTACTACTACTACTACTACTACTACTGCTACTAGTACCAATACTACTACGACTACTACTATTTCTACGACTACTACTACGACTCCCACTGCTAACCATACTAATACAGTTACCCATGCTATCACGAATACGGCTGGTACTACTACTACTACTACTACGAATAGTACTACGACTACTACTACTAATCCTAATCCTACTACTACTACTACTACTACTACTACTACTACTACGACTACTACTACGACTACTACCACTACTACTACTACTGCTACTACGACGACTACGACTACTACCACTACTACTGCTTCGACGGCTACTACTACTACTACTACTACTGCCTACTACTACTACTACTACGATTACTACGACTCCTACTACTGCTACCACTACAACGACGACTACTTACTCTTCCGACACTACTACTAATGCTACTACTTACTATAATACTAACTACTGACGAATACTACTACTACGACTACTACTACTACTACTAATACTACTACTACTACTACTACTACTACTACTACTACTACTACTACTACTACTACTACTGCTACTAGGACGGCGACGGCTACTACTACTCCTACTACCACTGTACTACGACTACGACGACTGCCACTACTACAAGCATAACTACTACTACGACTACTACTAAG
>CAUYUJ010020790.1:104847-142347 GCA_963575745.1 Prorocentrum cordatum | reverse complement strand
TACTACTACATACTACTACCACGACTACTACGACTACTACTACTACTACTACTACACTACTACTACTACTACTACTACTACTACTACTACTACTACTACTACTACTACTACTACTACTACTACTACTACTACTACTACTACTACTACGACTACTACTACTACTACTACTACTACTACTACTACTACTACTACTACTACTACTACTACTACTACTACTACTACTACTACTACTACTACTACTACTACTACTACTACTACTACTACTACTACTACTACTACTACCCTGTAACGCCCCTCACGGGGGTAGAAACCAACTGGGTGCAGTTTACTCCGTGGAGCGTCGTGGTGTCTCCTCCTCCACTCGTGTGCTTGCGCCAGGCTCGCAGTTGGTCAGAAAAATGTCCCGAATATCGTGTCGGCGCCCTTGTTGTCGTGAAATTATCCTCGGAAGGGCCTCTTTGTGACGCTCCCGAGACAGGGGAGGAGGGAGGAGGGAGGAGGGAAGGAGGAGGGAGGAGGGAGGAGGACGGATGGGGAGGAGGCGGATCTCGCGCACGGCGCTATCGGAGCCATCGAGGCTACGGATGAGGTAGGAGGAGGAGGAGGAGGAGCAGGAAGAGGCGGAGGAGGAGGAAGAGGAGGAGGCGGAGGAGGAGGAGAAAGAGGAGGAGAAGGAGGAGGGGGAGGAAGGATTAAAAGCAGGACGGATGAGGAGAAGGATGACGACGACGAGCAGGAGGAGGAGAGGGAATGACGGCCGTCCTGGAGCCTCTTGGTGTCGCCTTGGCTCTCCTAGAGCGTGCTGGGGGTCCTGTGGCCTGTTTGGGCTCTTCGGGGCCTCTTGGGGCCTCTTGGAGCCTCCTGGGCCTTCTGGAGCTCCCTGAGTGTAATTCAAAATGGGTCCTCCGGGGGGCTCTTGAGATTTCGTGGGCCCTCCCGGGGCCGCCATGGGCCCTCCTGGAGCCTCCGTGGGCCCTCTCAGAACCCTCTCGCGGGGGCGGAATGATGAAAACAATTTCACGCATGGGGGCCTTTCCGTTGAGAAGGGGGGCGCGGTGCAGAGTGGGTCCTCCTGGGGCCCTCCAGAGATCTCCTAGGCACTCCCGAGGCCGCCATGGGCCCTCCTGGAGCCTCTGGGGGCCTCTAAGAAGCCTCTCGCGGGAGCTGAAAAATGACGACAGTTTCACGGATGGGAGCCTTTCCGTTGAGAAGGGGAGCGCGGTGAAGGTAATAAAATGACGACAGTGTCGCACTTGAGGCCCCAAATCGTCCCCGGGCACCTCGGGCGAGAAACCCCCTCCCGCATAGTACGGTGCGATTTCCCCTCCCCCCGCTGACCCGCCGGACCCCGGGAGGATGATTTTTGCGGTTTTCGCTTGTAAGAAACACTTCCCCCCCCCTCTCGACGGTGACGGAGGGCAGGCGGCGGGGGGAGGCGGGTTGGCGGGGTGGCGGGTTGCAGGGGTTGCGGGGTGGCTGGTTGGGCTGGTTGAGCCGGTTGAGTTGTTTGGGTGGCTGGTTGGTTGGGCTGGCTGGTTGGGCTGGCTAGGGCAATTGGTTTCGACTACTACTACTACTACTACTACTACTACTACTACTACTACTACTACTACTACTACTACTACTACTACTACTACTACTACTACTACTACTACTACTACTACTACTACTACTACTACTACTACTGCTACTACTACTAACTACTATACTACTACTACTACTACTACTACTACTACTACTACTACTACTACTACTACTACTACTACTACTACTACTACTACTACTACTACTACTACTACTACTACTACTACTACTACTACTACTACTACTACTACTACTACTACTACTACTACTACTACTACTACTACTACTACTACTACTACTACAACTGCTGCTGCTACTGCTGCTACTACTACAATTACTACTTGTGCAACTAATACCACCAACACCACACTCTGACATGTTTTTTCGTCTTCTCCGGCCCCTCCACATCTCCGTTCCCGCCTCTACCCGCCCCCACCCCATCCCGTCCCCCCCTACCTCCGTCCCCCACCACAACGGCCCTCTCCTGCGGACAGGACAGGGGCATCCGCCGCTCGTGCGCGGCGCCGGGAGCGTTTTTTTTGGCGCCCCGCTCACTGCGCAGCACGGGATGGCACAGCTCCGAGGGCCGCCGCGGGACGCCGCGCGCCCACGTGCATCAGGGCGGCCTGGTTTTGCGGCGGGGGCGGAGCGGTTGCGGCCCACGCCGGCAGCGAGGGGCTTTGGGAGGGGAGGGGGCGGGGAGGGAATTCGACGGACTTCGCTGTTATCCACGCTGTGGGAAAGAAGGAACGAAGGAGGAGGAGGACGACGACGACGAGGAGGAGGACGAGGAGGAGGAAGAGGAGGAAGAGGAGCAGCGCAGGAGTGAAAAGGAGGAGGGGGGAAGGCAGCGCGCAGTAAACGGCGCGCGTCTGGGCAGTAGGGGCGCACAACCCCCTCTTCTGGGGGCCAGCGGAATGGCGTAAGCCTTCTAACACATGTTCCTCCCCATCTCTTCTCCCCATTCCAACCTATTCATCATCATCCTCAGTTCCTCCTCATTCCCCACGCCGATGAAAGGGATCGCTGGTGCAGCCCGCGTGAATGTTGGCCTCCTCCTCCACTTCCTCTTCCTCCTCCTCCTCCTCTTCCTCCTCCTCCTCTTCCTCCTGCTCTTATTGCTATGTTTCCTAAAATTATATTGTTCTGAATAATCTTGGTATTACTATTAGTTTCGGTTTCGTATGTTTGTTAGTATTACCAGTATCAGTCTTAGTATATATTGTGCTTATAATAAATAGTGCGATTCTTCATACTATTCGCAGTACTATTATTAGTATCATGGTTTATCATGCGCACTCCTTAGTAGTAGTATTACGGTTGATACGTATATTACTATGCTTGTTTTCATTAGTCGTATTACGCGTGTTCTTAGTATTATTCTTGTTCTGAACATTCGTATGCTTATGGATTACTGTTCCTCGCATTCTTATTATTGATCAAAGACTCATTATCCCAGTGCGACCCTACCTAGGAGTTGGAGCCCCTAGGAAAGCAGCATTAGTAGTAAGAGTAAAGCTAAGCTAAAGCTAAGCTAAAGCTAAGCTAAAGCTAAGCTAAAGCTTAGCTAAAGCTTAGCTGAAGCTTAGCTAAAGCAAAGCTAAAGCTAAGCTAGACCTAAGCTAAAGCTAAGCTAAAGCTAAGCTCAAGCTAAGCTAAAGCTAAGCTAAAGCTAAGCTGGAGCTAAGCTAGAGCTGAGCTAAAGCTAAGCTAAAGCTAAGCTAAAGCTAAGCTAAAGCTAAGCTAAAGCTAAAGCTAAGCTAAAGCTAAGCTAAAGCTAAGATACAGTTCCCTACCTAGGCTCTGCCTAGAAGGGTTCTTACTCTCTTAGCTTAAAGGGGCCGGGCAGTGTAAAGCGCCCCGGGCGGTTCCCCCAGTCCCCTGGGAGCGGTTCCCCCCAGTCCCCTGGGAGCTTTAGCTTTAGCTTTAGCTTTAGCTTAGCTTTAGCTTAGCTTTAGCTTAGCTGTAGCTTAGCTTTAGCTTAGCGTTTCGCTTAGCTTTTCGCTTAGCGTTTAGCTTAGCTTTAGCTTAGCTTTAGCTTAGCTTAGAGCTTAGCTTGAGCTTAGCTGTAGCTTAGCTTTAGCTTAGCTTTAGCTTAGCTTTAGCTTAGCTAGCTTAGCTTTAGCTTAGCTTTAGCTTAGCTCAGCTTTAGCTTAGCTTTAGCTTAGCTTAGCTTAGCTTAGCTTAGCTTTAGCTTAGCGTTAGCTTAGCTTTAGCTTAACTTTAGCTTAGTTTTAGCTTAGCTTTAGCTTAGTTTTAGCTTAGCTTTAGCTTAGCTGTGGCTTAGCTTTAGCTTAGCTTTAGCTTAGCTTTAGCTTAGCTTTAGCTTAGCTTTAGCTTAACTTTAGCTTAGCGTTACTGATACTACTAATGCTGCTTTCCTAGGGGTTCCAACTCCTAGGTAGGGTCGCACTGGGATAATTGAGCTAAAGCTAAATAAAGTTCAGCTAAAGCTGAGCTAAAGCTGAGCTAAAGCTAAGTAAAGCTAAGCTAAAGCTAAGCTAAAGCTAAGCTAAAGCTAAGCTAAAGCTTAGCTAAAGCTAAGCTAAATTTAAGCTAAAGCTAAGCTAAACCTAAGCTAAACCTAAGGTAAAGCTAAGCTAAAGCTAAGCTAAAGCTAAGCTAAAGCTAAAGCTAAAGCTCCCAGGGGACTGGGGGAACCGCTCCCAGGGGACTGGGGGAACCGCCCGGGGCGCTTTGCACTGCCCGGCCCCTTTAAGCTAAGAGAGTAAGAACCCTTCTAGGCAGAGCCTAGGTAGGGAATATGGTCAGTAGTATGTTTTATTGTTGTTCGCACGCGTCCTATCCTTATTAGTGCTAGTATGTGTTGTATGGCTGCTCTTCTTATTATTATGATGAATAACATTATTCGTTGTCCTACTCTTCTAAATGGTATGATCATTCGTGATAGCATTGTTGTGATCCGTATCAGCAGTATTGCTCCTCGCATTCTTGTTATGATTAAGCTGATTACTATTACTCCCCTTCGCAGTAGCATTACTAGTATAAGTATTGTTGTTATTGTCGGTGTCATTATTACTCTTGTCTTCCTCTGTTTCCTATTATTCGTATTGTTATGTTTGTTCGTCCTCCTCCTCTTCTTCCTCGTCCTCCTGAAGCAATGAAGCAATGAAGCAACGAGGCTACGAGGCAACGACGGCAATTCAATTATCCGACTGCTGCCGCTTCCCCCAAGGAGGCCCGGTCGGGCCCCCCCGGGAAGACCAAAAACACAGAACTCGGGGCTGAGGCCCCGCAGGACAGGAGGGGGGAAAAAGGTGGGAACAGATCATCACCACGTCACCCCATGACCGCAGGAAGAAAGAAAGGACGTGGCAAAGTAGCAGCGCGGGCGGTTTGTGGCGCGGTTGGGGCCCCGATGGGGGCCTTGCGTGGGTCCCCCCTCTTTCGGGTCGCGCGGCCTCAGTAGGCCATCGCCCTAGAAGGCGCCCAAGGCCCCCCCCCCGCAGGAGCGCCCTAAGTTGCAGAGGGCAAGCGGGTGTGACTGGCTGTCCCGGCAGCGAGGAGGCGGCGACGACGGAGAAACGACTCGGCGGGAGAGCGAGAGCCACAGAAGGAAATATGAAAAAGCAAATAGCAAACAGGTAAGTGGTGCAAAAGAACGGGGGAGACCAGTGGAGGTGCCGAGGCGAGCTGTTAAAAAGTGGAAGCAGTAGGAACGCAGGGCCCTCTGCGGGGCACCGCTCGCAGCGGGGAAGGGCCCAGGGGCCTCTCCCTCTGCCCAAGAGGAAACCCCCGCA
The DNA here is from genome assembly GCA_963575745.1 of Prorocentrum cordatum. NCBI lineage: Eukaryota > Dinophyceae > Prorocentrales > Prorocentraceae > Prorocentrum > Prorocentrum cordatum. The sequence goes on along the minus strand of CAUYUJ010020790.1, from coordinate 137,002 downwards.
GGCGCCCCTGAAGTCGACGACTGGATCCGAGCGCGAGGGGGCTTTGGGCCCTCCCCCAGTGGCGGCGCGAGGCAACGCCGGCCACTTTCGCCAAGGTAGATGCCAGAAAGGCCTCGCCCCCTGCACATAGGAAGCCCCCCTAAGCAGCCACCATCCCCATGACTGGTACCCTCCCCAACCGAGGCAGGAATAGGGTACCCAGATCATGGGAGTAGTGGCTGCTTGGAAGGGTTCCACCGTGCGCGGGGGTGCTTTCTGCCATCTGTGGTGGCGGCACGGGTGGGTGGTCTGATGTAATCAGCAAGCGGCTGGCGACCGCAGGTGCTGTGAGCAGACCGTGGAGGTACCCGGATGGCGAAGGAGGAGGTGGGGTGGAGGTGCCCTGATGGCCGCAGCTGCAGAAGTAGGTGGAGGTGCCCTGATGGCCGCAGCTGCTGCTCCTGAGGTTCCGTAAAACGCAACTGCTGAGGTAGACGTGCCCTGATGGCCGCCACCGCGCGGTTAATCGCGGCCGCGGCTGCCCTGGCACTTGCCAGAACGACCCGCGGCGAGTCCGAGCCCCCCCCGCCTTCCTAAAGCGACCCGCACCCCACCGCAAGGGGGGAGTGAAGGGAAGGTTAGGTGGGAACGGTGGGGGGCCATGGGGCTGCGAGCAGAAGAGCCAGGAGGTAGGGGAGGGTTGGAGGTCGGCGAGGACCTGTGGCTCACGCACGAACAAACAATAGTGATCACAACCGCCACTGAGGTCCAAGGTATGGTGCAGGCGCCTCTGATGCTCATGCTGTAAAATACTTGCCGTGTCACCCTGTGAATATGCCAAGAAAGGTAGACTCCCATACCACCAGCTGTGCTGCTTCCGTCTTTACGGTGAGTGCGTACATGTCGGTTCAAGGATAGTGAAGAGGTGGGAGTGGGCGTGTAGCAGCTGGTGGTTCTGTCAGCAGGACGCACGTGCATTGCGTAGGGGGAAGCGCACTGATCGGCCGGCATTAGGCTGGCCCGATCGCGTGGATTGCCTCGTGTTGTAGGTGATCAGCGGGGAGTCCCCTGATTCGCCGTAGATTGGTCGTGCCGGTTTGGCCGGTCAGCTTTGACGGCGTCTGCGTAGGTCGGCCATGGTTTCCACGGGTCGAGCCCGTCGAATGGGAGGGACTCCTGGTCCGTCTGCTGCTGGTCGCCCTGGTGGATGATTCTACGGTGTCCGTCTGAGGGCAGTATCGTTGCTGGCTTGCTTTCGCCGGTGTGGGAAGCGTCCCTTTCGGTGTTCTGGTCCGTGATCATGTTGCGGATCGTTGCAGCCGTGCTGCTGTCGCCGATGGCGTGCTGCTGCATCTGACATGGTACTTGGCGGTCGGCGGTGCTGCTAGCTTCCGTTTTGCCCGTCGGGTCCGTGGTCGCTGTGGCCTGCAACAAGCTGGCCTTGTTGGTCTGCTCATACGCACCCAATCCTGAAGTCGATAACTGTTGGTCCAGGTTTCCAATTTTTTGTAGCGCGGTCCCGATGTCAAGATCGGTAGGCGGCAGTAGGTCGCCTACAGTCGGTGGGTCTGGTGTCGGCTGCTGGTTCTGGTGATCCTGCGCCTCGTTCTCTGGCGAGGGGGTCTGGTTGGTGATGCGCTCGGCCATCTTGATCATTGCCTCGATTGCGATCTCCATCCGTAGGTCGGTGACGAAGGATGGTGTCGGCGTACACGTGGGGTTGTGTCGTATTGATACCTTGATGTCCGTGAGGTCTCTCTGAAGCTGTAGCACCACTTCTTGGTCATGCATGTCGTCGTGCCTGCGGCTCTTGGGGTAGGTCAGCACGTTAGCTAAGTAGTGATTTGCGTAGTTTGCCAAGTCCTGTTGTCGCTGGTCCACGTAGGCCATGACCTGGTCGTACTCAATGCGGAGGTCGTCGACTTTCGCGTCTCTGTCGGCCTCTGCTGGGTCGGTCAGTTCGAGCATCTCGTCGTAGTGGTGGAGGGTGGCCTCGTGAGTTTGTATCTTGGGCATCACGCGCTCGCGCTCGCATGGGTCGTTGCTGATCATGACGGTGAGGCGCTCGATGATGTCGTGCATGCGGCCGTTGATCCGCGCTCCTGTTGTCATGCCTTGCGGTGGTGGAGGTGGTGGTCGGTTTGCGAGCTCGATGGCTGCGTCTCGCATGCATTTGATGCTCCTCCTCCTCCTCCTTCTCCTCCTCCTCCTCCTCCTCCGCCTCATCCTCCCCCTCCTGCGCACGCACTAGGCGCTCATGGGATCCCCACGAGCCCCAAAGCAGGCAAAAAACAATGGAGATTACCCATCAGGACGACCTTTTTGTCACCCTCGACTGGGGGCGACATCCATTCGAAGGGCCCGCGACAGGGTGCTATCCCAGGGGGCGGCCAAGGTCCATGCCTTGACCGCCAGGGCGCCAAGCCTCGATGAGAGCAATCCACTCCCCGCCCTGATTGTAACTCACCTCGGCAAGGCCCCGCGATACTCCTTCGCCCCTTTCAGACGCAACTGGCGGACAGGCCTCCCTAAACAGCTTGAAGATAACAGCTCCGCCAGCGCCAGTGAGCACACACCACCCCCTCCCCCCCCCCCAGCGCACGTAAAAGGGAAGGCCCTGCGGGTGGCATGACCCTCTCTCCTTACAACAGCAATCGCAGCATCGGCTCTGCTTTCGATCTCGGCGACCATTAGAGGAGGGGGGAGAATTACCTGCAGCACAAGGCCCCCTGAACGCGGCTTCTTCATACTTTTGGATGCCGGGCACATGCTCGCAGTCAAGGTCGGCCATGGGAGGCCCACAAAAGCCGACACAGCGCGTGGGGCAATATACAGGTTTGAACTGGTGCTTAAAACGCTGACGGCACGCGGCTGAAACACGGGTCTACTCGGCGGCTTGCGTGGCATATCGGTCGGCAAACTGATTACCGAGCTGAGCACGGGCCGCGATGCAGCCAGCTAGTAGATGAGAGCGCGTCGTGTGCGCCTTGACCTTCGAAAGCCGCAAGTGTCCAGGACTACCTCTATCGCCAATGGCATGCCAAACAAGCTTCCAGAGATCTGCCCACACAGCTTTGGCCGAGCAACAAAAATCTTTACGCCGCTCCCAGACGCCCTGAACACACAAAGTTGGACCAGCAGTGGGAAAGGGCCTGTCGAAGGTCCCTTTGAAAGACCCAGAGCTCACACGCATCGATGTTAGAATGTCCTGCTGGGAGGCCCCCTGCTACCACCGCGCGCTGCACACGCCCGACAGGCAGAGGCATGTCGTCATGCAGAGACACAATGGCCCAGCCAAGCGACCGAGCGGTGGGAAGGTTCTCCGTTAAGCAAACTGCCATCGGCGAAACAGTCATGCCCTCATGATTCACAATAAGTTTGACGAGATTCGCATTCCCGTCAGCAAGCCTAAATCGCGTGTCCTCGTTTCGTGCCCTCAGCTTCGTCAGCAGCTAGTGTCAGGTTTGAAGTCTAAAAAGGTACTGCATGTTTCTCTTAGCGGAACTTAAGTATTGATTATTCGGCAGGTGGTGTGATAAGGTGTCGCAACGAGCATGAGTGCACGGCCGCTGCTCGCGGTCGTTGCCAGCATCGTGTACATCATATGATTCGCGCTGCGATCCAGACATCCACGTCATACGTGTCGGGGATGATGGGCAGCAAAGGGCGTGAGCTCAGGGAAGCTCGTTTCCAGCAAGCTAGTGTTCAGCCGCCGAAGTTGGCAGACAGGTCTATAATTAATTTGCATGCTGCAGTTGCCAGGAGTGCCACGCATCGACTCAACGTACAACCTCAATGTTTCTCCCCTCCTCGCTATCTCTCCGGCTCTGTAGGATGCTTGAGATACTGGGGCGGTGGTGATGTAAGAGCTTCCTGGAACGTGGCAACTTCTCCGCGGGCACGGCTCGCCTTAGCAGGCTATTCATGAACCCTTCACTGCGGCGGCGGCCACTGCAGTTCGACTAGGCATCAAAATGAATGGGCCGACGTGGCTGCAGCCTAGCTAGCTAGCATGGGCGAATTCTCGGTTGAAGTTATGTGTCAGCGCACGGTCAAGACTGCTCTAGAGGTCGTCGTTGACAGCAGGCCCCGGACGAGAGTAGCAGATCACCTCCAGGCACCAGAGTTGTTGCAAGGTCTTTTGCGGCCGCGATTAAAACAGGAATGTCTAAGCTCAAGGCGCAAGAGCGCGCGTATCTAGTCAGTCTTGTCTCAGGCGGCCAGTGGCCGCAGAATAGACAGTTCCAGATCGGTCTTGCGCGAGATCCAAATTGCTGTGTCGGCTCGTCCTCCTCTGGAACCCTCGAGCACAGGCGCTTCGGTTATCCAGGACATCAGGACCTGCTTGAGTTGGAGCAAGACCCGCCAGCTGGAGCTGGAGCTCTGATGCAAAAAGCAGGTAACCCTCCTCGTCGAACTTCTCCTGGAGAGTCTGCTGCTGCCGCAGCCTGCCACCCCTCCTCCTCCTCCTCCTCCTCCTCCTTCTCCTCCTCCTCCTCCTCCTCCTCCTCCTCCTCCTCCTCCTCCACCTCCTCCTCCACCTCCTCCACCTCCTCCTCCTCCTCATCCTCCTCCTCCTGCCCCAGTCAGTTCGGGTCACGCTCGGATCGCGTGGCGCGGCCGATCCCGCCTGCTAATTGGGCCATGGGCGCCTGCTGGGCGCTTCTGAGCTGCGGGCCTCGGGACTCGGAGCACATGTAATCGTTCGCCGTGCTCGGCGCTCTGTTCGCCTCCCGTGCGCCGACCCTGAGCTCCGGGCGAAGGCAGCGGCAGGGCCGCGCTGCGGCAGGCTCGTAGGAGGCGTGCGCCTCGTCCTCGCGCTGTGCAGCGAGCCGCCGCTTTGGGGGACGCCCTGGCTTACGGTGCTGACTGCGATGCTCTCCCTGGCGCTGGCCTTCTTGCTGGCGTGCTGGTTGGCCGTGGCGCGGGCCCCGCCGCTAATGGACGGCGTCAGGGAGACACGAGGTAGCAAGGCTAGGGGAGCAGTGCGGCTGCGCCCAGTCTCGGTGCGGAAGCACCGTGGTTACCTCAGGTAGCCCCCTGTGGCGCTGGGCGTGGTGGACTTTGCTATCCTCACGGGCCATTTTGCCCGTGGAATGTCTCCTCCGCCCTGTCTGCCCCGTCGTCGTCGTCGTCGTCGCCACTACCGCCGCCGCCGCCGTCGTGGACGTCGTCGTGGTCGTGGTCGTGGCCGTGCTCGTGGTCGCGGTCATGGTCGTGGTCGTGGTCGTGGTCGTGGTCGTGGTCGTGGTCGTGGTCTTGGTGGTGGTGGTGGTGCTGGTGGTGGTCGTCGTCGTTGTCATCGTCGTCGTCCCCCCCTCGTTAGTGCACGCTATGCTTGACAAAAAGTTCCTACCCCCCCACCCGTCAGAATGTTCATCCTCCTCTCGCGCGGCCTCCGACGGCACCTGGCGCCCAGCTCCCCCGCCGAGTAGCGCAGCCATGAGGCCCAGCACAGGGCCTCGGACGCGGCCAAGAAACGAGGCGGGCGGACTGGCTGTTTGTTCCCCAAGCCGTGTCTGCACTCATGGGCTCTGACCTTCCTTTGTGGATTAATCGGAATGGGCTTCCAGGTTTTTGCCCAGTCGCCGCCCGTGGGCGTCTCGTGGGCGCCACGTGCGCTGGCATACGTTTCCAGGTTTTCGTCTGGTCGCCGCTCGCGGGCGCCCGTAGGGGCCTCGTGAACACCCCGTGCGATGGCCTGGCTCCCGGGTTTTCGCATGGTGGCCACTCGTGGGCGCCTCGTAGGCTGGCCGTGCCACATATCTGTTTCCACCCCATAACTTGCACGACACATTGCAACACAGAAGTTGCACCACATACATTATCCTTCTCTTGCGAGCCCAGGACTTACCGCCTCACCCAGGGATTAACAAATTTGCAGATGGCTCTGCCTCGTCGTTCAACGTGCATACGAAATCAAATCATCCCAGGCCAAACTGGTTATTGACCCCCCTCCCCTCATCACTGTCAAATGGCACTATGAGCGTACACTCTTTATCTGAACAGATCATGGTGCAAGACTCCCGCGCAACAACATACCAAAACCATACCAAACACATTACTTATGCAAGCTGTGCAGCATGCACACCATAAAGCAGCCGCTGGTGCTTGATCGACAACAAAGCAGACGGTATACCTGGTCGCACTTGCTGAAGTCATATGAAACCAAATGATTCGAACAATCTCGACCAAAACCCGCATTAGCCTCTCACCAGGCGGTGCATCTGTAACGATCGAGCATGCGCCCAATGCGCGAATCCGTCTCAGAAAATTCGCCGGCCCAACGGGCCAGAGGCGTACTGAAATCTCCGGTAACTACTTAACAGTATTTCTAGGTCGCGCGCGCGGGGCGGCCCCTGGGGGGCCCCGGACGAAAAGTACCCCGGCCGATCTTCGGCTGACCCCCGGGCGATCCCCAGGGGGGAGGCTATTTTTCGCCACCCCTCACGAGGATCGTGGCCTCCGAGGGGGGGGGGCTGCCAACGACTACCCCCCCTCCCGCCCCAAGGGGCCCCCAAGAGCCCCCCAAGAGGCCCCAGGGGAGCCCAATACGCCGCCAAGGAGCCCCAAGACGCTCCTAAGAAGCCCCCAAGAAGCCCCCAAGACGGCCCCAAGAGGCCCCAAATAGCGCTCCAGGGCCGGCAGAATGAGCGAAGCGATTCATAAATTATGGGCTACACGCGCGCGCCACCACGCGCGCGTGTCGAAATATATTCAGAACCATCCATCTGAAGCATTTCAAGATAGAGCCCTTCAAACAGATACGAAAACCAACGCGGATGTTCAACAAGAGTCTGCCAGAATTCTTGACCCGCCATCCTCACCAGCGCCACAGCATCACCACCGCCATCGTTGCCGCCATTGCCGCCGTCATCAACACAATTACCTTCATCACCGATACATGGATATCATCATCGCCAGTGCCGTCACCAGCATCAGCGCCGTCGTTGGGTTTGCCGCCATCATCGACAACGTCGCCACCACCATGGCTACTGATATCATCGTTGCCGCCGTTGTCGACATCAACATCTTGCCGAGCCCGCCCGAGTTACCGACCCGCACGGAAGTGTCCGCGCGTCAGCGCGGCCTATGAGACGCGCTGGGAAGCTCCCAACGGTAAGCGGCATCGCGGCCGCATCAGCTGTGCCAAACCAGCTGGTCGCCCCGCGCGCGAGCGTTCGCACGCCAGCGCGGCCGCAGAGATGTGCTGTGTAGTAAGCGCCAACATGTAAGCGTAATCGTGGCCGAATGGGTTTCGCCAAACAAGTTGAGTGGTGGGAGGGTGACATGGTTGCGCAAGCAATGGAGTAGACAACTCATGGAATTATATCAGGTGATTGCAGCATTTACTTTCCACAACATGGCTTGCACCAGGTAAAAGGCACCACATAGCTTCCACCACCTAACTTCTACCACACAGATATGCTGCACCGCACAAATTGCACATCCACAGTGCACAAACTCACCGTGGGGGCCAACGCTAGCGCAAACACTCAACAAGTGATTTCAATCATCGTCCTGAATTTTGACCGATAAGTCATTCGGCATGCGTGCTTCTTCGCGCAGTACGTCCATACAGCATGCATGTCCGCCGCTCCATGCGCAAACCCGTGCACACCCGCAGGCGGCCTGAAGCGGTCCGCAGGCGGACGGGTGGCGACAGCGAAGTCCATGGAAAGTCTCCAGCACGGTGCGCCTCTTTGATGAGCGAAACCGTACGAACCGATCCCGTGAACCTAAGACTCAAGCTTGACACGAATGCTGCAAGCGGAATTTCCACGCCTGGCGACCACTTGAGCTCTACTGAAGCAGGTGCCAGCACACCCAGCTTCCTGGAGGCCCTCAGCGCCAGCAGCGGTGGAGATGCTGCCCCTGCGAGGGTCGAATCCTGCACAGCTGCCAGTGCCCCGATGCATCCCCCAAAAGGTCTGGGGGGGCGGTGCGGAGCTGCTGATTCAAAAAAGGTCAACGTGCACCAGCCCCTCCTAAACCAAGGATACTCGCTGACGCTCGCCCGCACAAAAACACCAACCGAACCCCTAACTCGAAAGAAGCCCACCACCACCACCACCACCTGGGGAGTGCGAGATCTGAGATGACGTGAGCGTTGGTTTTGACTTCGCGCGGCTCGCTCCACCGTGCCTTGCGACAACGCGGATCGTTCGGCATCGGCCGGTTCCATGGCACTGGCGGCGTTCGATCTTGAACGCACGCGCTGGGGCCGCTTCCGCGCCAACGCGGCGCGAGCCTACGTGCGCGGGATGCCTAGGGAGAGCGCCCCAAGCAAGGCACACTTCACCACCGCCAGAGCCCCCGATGCCCTCGATGACCCCCGCTCCAGGTGGGCGACGAAGAGAAAGAAGCCTTACGCACGAAGACATTGCGACCTGACGCTGTGGCTTGTGCGGGCCGCCAGCGCGGCACGGTGCACTGGAAGCGAGGGCGCTCACGCGAGACATTACGCGCGAATGCCCGCGAAGTCGAATCCATGGTCCTGTGTCGCTCAGGGGGTAATGGCGGTGATCATCCCGACACCGACGCAGCCGCCCCGCCGCCCCCATCGCCCCCCTCCCTAGGGCCCCAGGGAGCTCACAAAAGACGTACGCGCCCAACCACGTACGTGAACACGGCCCCCCAATCCGCGAGACCGGCCGCGTGATACGAACGTTCGCGCAATGCGCACTCTCGAAACCAACGTGGATTCATGTACGTGTACGTCCTTCTTTCGCTCCTGACACCCCCTCGAGGACCCCCAAGAGCGCCTCCAGAAGCCAAGAACATTGATGTGCCACAAGTTTTTCCAGGACTTTACGGCCCTCGCCTCCTTCGACTCTCAGAGACCCCTCCCCCTCCCACGAAGTCAGAGACTGGGCGCGCTGAAATGCACGGTTTCCCCAGGGCCGCAAGCGACCCGAGGAGGAGGAGGAGGAGGAGGTGGTGGAGGAGGGAGGAGGAGGAGGAGGAGGAGGAGGAGGAGGAGGAGGAGGAGGAGGAGGAGGAGGAGGAGGACGGGTCGCCTAAAGCCTTCGGAGAACCCCCCCACGCCGAACACGGGGGCCAGAGGTGAGAGGGGCTCCGCGCACCGTGGCCCGAGGCACCTCCTGAAGGACGACGGAGGCCAAGGAACGCACGGAGAGAAGAAGCTGACGAGCGAACAACACACACGTGTCCGTCAGCGGCGAGGCAGCGAACTCCGCTCCAGCGAGAAGCTAGAAAGGGGCACTAACTAGCGAATTGACCGGCGGGCAAAGAGGGGGGGGCGGCCGAGAGGAAAAAGGGACGCTCAGACGTCGAAGAGTTCGACGATGAGCAGCTGGGGGGGGGACAGCAACAGCCAGGCGCGCAGGGCCAGAGCGCGGTGGACGGCCGCGACAAACCACGGTGGCAAGGGTGGCGGGAGGGCGGCTGCCAGCAGCTGGAGCTGGCGGGCGGGTGCACTGGGAGGGGTATTGCGGCGTGACCGCCCAAGGGCGATCCAGGTGGCCAGGGGGCCGGGAGAGGCGGGGCAGGAGGCGGCGGGCGAAGCGTCTCAGGCGCCCGCAGTCTGCGGGGCGGAACAACAACGCTACGGGAGGAGGAAGCGCGGGGCGGCCGGAAAGAAGTGGCAACGCAGCCAGATAGCTGGCAGTGACAGGGTTATGGCGGCGTGACCGCCCAAGGACGCGCCAGGTGGCCAGAGGGCAAAGAGACGAACAACACACACACGAGCACAAACAGAGCAATTGCCATGGAGGGGTCGGAAGGAGGACTGGCTATGGGTATGGGCGCGGGTTGTCGGACCGCGGGGGGAGGCTCCCCTTCGAGCCGGAAACAAGATCAGACAACACGCACCCATAGCCCCCTCCGCTCCCCCTATGAGTGTGGGTGGGTGCTGTTCGCTCGTCAGAAGAGGGGCCACGAAGCATCGCAGATGTCATGGCCCTGGCCATGCCATACCCACGCAGCCCTCAAGCCTCCACCCCTCCTCTTAGGACGCCCCCGCAGATGGGGAAACCAAAATGTGTACCGATGCCGCTGCTCCCTGGAGCTCTCCCAGGGCTCGTTCTGACCAGGATTTTGAAGCGAATCCAGGGTGGCGACGAGGGCCTCCCAGGAGGCCGAACCAGGCGAAAACGAGACCAGGATACCACTATCGCTGCCTCTCCCCTCCTCCGAGAAGAGTAGGAAAGCGAAAACCGGCATGAGCATGAACTTCCTGACCTCCACGCAGCTTTCTTGGATCGGCGCTGGCGCGCCTGGGGCGGCGCTGGAGGCGCCGCCAGGGACGGGGCCCCAGCGCCGACCCTAGAAATCCGCGCGGAGCTCCGAACGTTTATGTCTACACCGTTTCTTATTATTCTTGCTGCTATCATTATTAGTATGAGTATTACGAATGCTCTTAATATCATGACTCTATTTCTTATTCGCAGTAGTATTAGTCTTACTGCTAACAGTTAGCATTGCTAGCATTACTTATGTTATGATTGGTTTCATGGATATTCGTACGAGTACGACTATTATCATTATTCTGCCTTGCCGAGAGAGAGAGAAAGAGAAAACAAAAAAAAAAAAAAAAAAAAAAAAAAAAAAAAAAAAAAAAAAGAGAGCAAGGAAGAGAAGAGAGGGCCAGGGTGGTCTTGATTGGGCGGCGTACCAGAGCGGCACTCCGGCAGCAGATTGCCTGCCGTTCTCCAGCAGTGCATCTACCTCTAAGCGCGTGCTCACCAAGAAGGAACAGGCCCAGCGGAAGAAGGATCGGACGTCTGCTCCGAGACCAAAAAACGGCAAGGCCCCAGGGGACGGGAACGGCGGACCCTGGGGCAACCAGCAGCAGTATGTAACAGATCCCCAGTCAATCCCAAAGGGCAAACCCAAGGGCCAGAAGGGCGACATCCAGGGGTCCAAGGGAAAGGGCAAAGGCAAGGACAAGGGGAAGGGCAAGGAGACGGGCCATCCAGAACTTAAAGGAGGAGGGAGAGGCGCTCAGCGTGGCGCCGCTCCCAAAGGCAGAGGACGCAATGCGAGGAGCGGGAAATGAACCTGGAGTTCATCAAACTCGTGGACGGCATGCCTACTGATGATTTGTTGTGGCTTCTGAATGAGGGTTCTCAGTTGCAGCACGTGTACGTGTACAATCAGCAGGACCATAGTTGTCGCCACCCAGAGCCAGGTGAATTTCCATGGCCAGTAATATTCTTGCTTTCGCGCTTCCATCGCAAACATCGGTTCACGCAGAAATCTCTGCAAAAGCTCACAGAGATCAACAACGTCATACAGCAAGTACGGCACAAACTATTGTGGAAATGGCATTTCAGAAATGAACCGAATCTTTATCAGTTTCGCGTTGCATTGCATCGACATGCCGAGCCACCAAGCCGTTTTCCGAGTCTGCCCCTATAGAGCTTCATGCTATGCTGCGTGCTATGTGCAGCCATGTTCTCCGAGGGTGCAAGCACAAACTCCACAAGCAATACGGCCGCACAAAGAGTTCAAACACGTATGGTGTCATATCGCTGGCCTTCAAACAACTCGCTGAATTAGATTGGGCCCCTGTGCTCACGGACAAGGACGGGGGTTCGGCGCTCGTCCAAAAAAACGTGTTGGAGCAGATCCATACCTCAGCCCTCGCGGGCCCGCAGTATGAGGAGACTTCTCCTTTGAACATCCGCTGGTGGCAGCTTTGTGATCATTACTCTAGCTTAGTCAAGAGATTTCACGAGCTCGAGCCCGACACAGACGCGCGCTCCATGCTGCAGAGTTTGACGGGTGGAGTTCCCAGGTTTGTGGCAGCAGTCGGGGAGACGATCAAATCCCACAAAGGTCCAGGTGACGTATCTTTCCGTATTCTGCACACCAGGAGGGACCATTCGTTTAAGGGTCTTGGGGCGTGGGTGGCTCGCCGACTTCGTGAATCACTTGCAGTCAAACCACACATTCTTTCAAGCACAGAAGATCTCATCACTACATTGAATAACATGTATTTCCCCAGTGACGCACTGTTCATACGATACGACGTCAGAGATTTCTTCATGTCTGGAGGTATCAACGAACTCGTGCGAGGTGCTGTCGCTGTTGCGCGCAAGGCTCTTGAGGAGATCATGGGCGATGCGGCAGGGTTCCTTTTGAGCAACCACTACGTCAAGTCCAGATTCTACGATGACAGAATTTGGCAGGTGAAGGTTGGTTCTGGGATGGGGATGAACTTCTCTGGGGATTTGTCGGACGCGGGATTCTACCACAGCTTGGAGCATTCTAGAGTGACTGATCGGGTCTGGATGTCCAGCAGGGGGATCTTGTTGTACGTACGGCTCAAGGATGACATCCTGATCATCACTGAGAGGAGCCTCGCGCCTTTTCTGGCATGTGCATGATTGGCTTGTGACAAGCAATCGTAGCAGCTGCAAGTGCAAGCTAGACAAAACCGCCGTGCATGGAATAGACACGTTAGACATACACATTTTCAAGGGTCCTGCTTCTGCCTCCACCGGAAAACTAGCATACAAACCAATCTGGAAAAAGACCAGCTTGGGCATCCCATTGTCTATTTTGTCGGAGCACCCCCGAGGCATCCACGCTTCCTGGCCGTTTGCAGAGCTGGGGCGTCTCCACCGTCATTCTTCACCCTCCAGCTAAGCTTGGAGGCTAGAGGAGTGTTAATCGAGCGTCTCAGCCAGTATGGATTTCCGAAGTCTTTCATCCAACTCCTGCATGCCTGGTCCCCTAAACGTGCTAGATCCACCGCCTGTCCTGCCCCCACCTCCAAAATGTGGGTGTGAGTCCCATACCACAGAATTTGGGCGTCGGCCAGTCTAGCGAAGTTGTTTAATGAGTTTCTATCCCAGTAACTAGGTTCTCCTCTAGATATAAGGTCTGCGTGGGTTCTGCGGCAGGCACATTTTGCTCAGTTGGTCCAGAGATTCTCGCAAAGTCACCTGACATTGTACTAATTTGGAGGTTGGTTGGGTGTGGACGGTGGTCCTTGCTTACTTACTCTTTTCACGACATGCCTGTAGCAGCATTTGGCTCGGGGTTCTCACCGCGCCCCAGAACCGCGCGCAGCCACAGCGGTCTGCGTGCCCATTTGAATAGTTCTCAGGTGGCGAGCCGGAAAACGTGTTAACAAATCGTGCGTTTTGACGTCGCTGTCATCACATCGCAGGGCCACGAAGCATCGCAGATGTCATGGCCCTGGCCATGCCATACCCACGCAGCCCTCAAGCCTCCACCCCTCCTCTTAGGACGCCCCCGCAGATGGGGAAACCAAAATGTGTACCGATGCCGCTGCTCCCTGGAGCTCTCCCAGGGCTCGTTCTGACCAGGATTTTGAAGCGAATCCAGGGTGGCGACGAGGGCCTCCCAGGAGGCCGAACCAGGCGAAAACGAGACCAGGATACCACTATCGCTGCCTCTCCCCTCCTCCGAGAAGAGTAGGAAAGCGAAAACCGGCATGAGCATGAACTTCCTGACCTCCACGCAGCTTTCTTGGATCGGCGCTGGCGCGCCTGGGGCGGCGCTGGAGGCGCCGCCAGGGACGGGGCCCCAGCGCCGACCCTAGAAATCCGCGCGGAGCTCCGAACGTTTATGTCTACACCGTTTCTTATTCTTCTTGCTGCTATCATTATTAGTATGAGTATTACGAATGCTCTTAATATCATGACTCTATTTCTTATTCGCAGTAGTATTAGTCTTACTGCTAACAGTTAGCATTGCTAGCATTACTTATGTTATGATTGGTTTCATGGATATTCGTACGAGTACGACTATTATCATTATTCTGCCTTGCCGAGATATATATATATATATATATATATATATATATATAAAACAAGGGAGAGAAGAGAGGGCCGAGATCGGAGCAGGAGTGGGGGGGTGCCAAAGGTGCCCCTGGGCCCAAGGTGCCCCCAGCTTTTCGATCAGCTTGGGAGACCCATGGGGCTCCCTGCGCCTCGTGAAGGGTGCCCCGGAGGCCGTGGGGGCCTCCGCGGAAATCCTGAGGGCACCTTGGGCCAAGGGCACTTCTAGCAACACCCGAAGGAACGGCGCCCGGGGCGCCGGCCAGCTCCGCGCTGTGAGCGCGCAGCCCCCCGAGCGGCTCGGGCCCGGCGCCGCTGGGCGGGGCGGCCCCGCCGCGCCCGTGCAACGCCTCCGCGAGGGACCCGGCGAGGCTGACGGCACTCTCGAGGGCCTCGCGGCGGGGCGGCCCCGCGCACACGGCGCCCGCAGTGTTATCAGTAGCGTTTTGCGCATTACTGGTCGGAGGTGAGGGGGTGAGATCGAAGTGGAACGAAGAAGCCCCCTACCAGGAAATCGGTTTCGGTTTCGTGTTCGTGCGTGCCGTGCGTGCGGGCGAGGCGAAGCTGCGCGGGCGGGCGGACAATAAGTCTCCTGTAGCTGAGGCGCGGCTGGACCAAAAGTCTCCCTTCCGGCAACCAGTGCCCCGCGGTGTCCCGCCAGTGTCCCGCTCGGGGGCCGGTGGCGCGCGGTGTCCCGCCGGTGTCCCGCCGGTGGCCCGTCGGTGTCCCGATGATGATGGTGATGATGATGATGATGATGATGATGATGATGATGATGATGTTGGTGATGTTGTTGATGGTGATGATGGTGATGGTGGTGATGATGATGGTGTCCCGATGCTGATGATGGTGATGATGACGTTGACGATGTCGATGATGATGATGATGATGATGGTGGTGATGGTGGTGATGATGATGGTGCCCCGATGATGATGTTGATGATGACGATGTTGCTGATGATGATGGTGTCCCGGAGACGAAGATGATGATGATGATGATGATGATGATGATGATGATGATGATGCTGATGACCCTGATGATGTTAATGATCAAATAGATTGATTATGATGATGAAGTTGATGATGGTGTCCTGGTGGTGATGATGATCAGGTTGGTGATGATGATGATGATTTTGATGATGATGGTGATGATGATGATGATGGTGCCCCGATAATGATGATAAGGACGGTGATGATGATAGTGTTCCGATGTTGATGATGAGGATGGTGATGAGATGATGACGATGATGAATTTGATTGATAGTGGTGGCCAAATGGTGGTGATGATGCTGCTGTTGATGATGATGGTGTCCCGATGACGTTGATGATGGTGATGGTGATGATGATGATGATGTTGACGGTGACGATGATGATGGTGTTACGATGATGATGATGATGATGATGTTGATGATGATGTTGCGAATGATGATGGTGTCCCGATGATGATGATGTTGCTGTTGTTGTTCATGATCATGATTATGCGATGATGATGGTGGCGGTGTTCCGATGATGATGATGATGGTGCCCCGATGATGATGATGATGATGATGATGATGATGATGACGATGATGGTGACGATGATGGTGCCCCGATGCTGATGATGGTGATGATGATGATGGTGATAAAGTGATGATGATGATGGTGTCCCGATGATGTTGATGATGCTAATGATGTTGTTGACGTTGGTGACGATGATGGTGATGCTGATGACGTTGGTTGTGAGATCAATAGTTGGACCGAATGTGAAATCGATTGTGAGGTCGATTGTGAGACCGATAGTGAGATCGATTATGATATCAATAGTCAGATCGATTGTGAGATCGATCGAATGACACAGATCGAGTGAGGTCGATTGTGAGATCGATCGAATGAGATCGATCGACCGAGACCGATAGTGAGATCGATAGTGAGATCGATGGTGAGACCGATCGAGTGAGACGGTGGTTCCCACCCCCCCACCCCGAACCTCCTTATCACCCGAAGGGTGGTCGCATAGGTATGGTTATGTTTCCCAGGTTCCTTCTCAAGTATATAAAGCGAAACATGTTCTTCTTTGTCGTTTGATGATGATTCGTCGTTTTCTTCGTCTTATTCCCAACCCTCCTTGGTTGTGTATTCGTTTTGAATAGAGCACCGTGGTCGCGTCGTGCTCCTCCCGCCCTCCGCATCCCGCCTCCATCTTCTCTCTCTATCGCCGTGTGGGTTGAGGCACCGCGCAGATTTGAGCGAGACATCTCCCTCCCTGGGTGGCTGCGATTTGTGAAACTGCCGCCAGTTTCGAGGGCTGCTGGCGAGGCCAGCAGATCCAAAGTGGACCTTGCCATCTCTGGGTGGCGGCGATCTGTGAAACCGTCGCCACTTTCGAGGGCTGCTGGGGAGGCCAGCAAAGAGGGTACTCACTGCGGATCCAAACAGGACCTCGCCATCCCTGGGGGGCTGCGATCTGCGAAACTGTCGCAAGTTTCGAGGGCTGCTGGGGAGGCCAGCAGAGAGGGTACCCACCGCGGATCCAAACAGGACCTCGCCATCCCTGGGGGGCTGCGATCTGCGAAACTGTCGTCACGTTCGATGGGCTGCTGGGGAGGCCAGCAGAGAGGGCACTCACCGCGGATCCAAACAGGACCTCGCCACCCCTGGGGGGCTGCGATCTGCGAAACTGTCGCCACGTTCGAGGGCTGCTGGGGAGGCCAGCAGAGAGGGTACCCACCGCGGATCCAGACAGGACCTCGCCGTCCCTGGGGGGGCTGCGATCTGCGAAACTGTCGCCACTTTCGAGGGCTGCTGGTGGGTCCTGCGGAGTGAGGCGCCGCGCGGACCTGAGCGGGACCTCGACGTCTTTGGGGGGCTGCGATCTGCGACACTGTCGCCACGTTCGAAAGCTGCTGGTGGGTCCTGCGGAGTGGGGCACCGCACAGATCTGAACGGGACCTCGCCGTCCCTGGGGGGGGGGGGGGCTGCGATCTGCGAAACGGTCGCCACGTTCGTTGGCTGCTGGTGGGTCCTGCGGAGCGAGGCACCGCGCGGACCCGAGCGGGACCTCGCCATCCTTGGGGGACTGCGATCTGTAAAATTGTCGCCAGTTTCGAAGGCTGCTGGTGGGCCCCGCGGAGTGACGCACGACGCGGACCTGAGCGGGGCCTCGCCGTCCCTCGGGGGCTGCGATCTGCGAAACTGTCGCCACCTTCGAGGGCTGCTGGTGGGTCCTGCTGAGTGAAGCATATCGCGGGCCTGAGCGGGACCTCGCCGTCCCTGGGGGGGCTGCGATCTGCGAAATTGCTGCCACGTTCGGGGGCTGCTGGTGGGTCCTGCAGAGCGAGGCACCGCGCGGACCTGAGCGGGACCTCGTCGTCCCTGGGGGGCTGCGATCTGCGAAGCTGTCGCCACTTTCGAGGGCTGCTGGTGGGTCCTGCTGAGCGATGCACCGCGCGGACCTGAGCGGGACCTCGCCATCCCTGGGGGGCTGCGGTCTGCGAGACTGTCGCCAATTTCGGTGGTTGCTGGTGGGTCCTGCGGAGTGAGGCACCGCGCGGACCTGAGCGGGACCTCGCCGTCCCTGGGGGGCTGCGATCTGCGAGACTGTCGCCAGTTTCGGTGGTTGCTGGTGGGTCCTGCGGAGTGAGGCACCGCGCGGACCTGAGCGGGACCTCGCCGTCCCTGGAGGGCTGCGATCTGCGAGACGATCGCTAGTTTCGATGGCTGCTGGTGGGTCCTGCGGAGTGAAGCACCGCGCGGACATGAGCGGGACCTCGCCGTCCCTGGGCGGCTGCGATCTGCGATACTGTCGCCAGTTTCGATGGTTGCTGGTGGGTCCTGCGGAGTGAGGCACCGCGCGGACCTGAGCGGGACCTCGCCGTCCCTGGGGGGCTGCGATCTGCGAAATTGCTGCCACTTTCGGGTGCTGCTGGTGGGTCCTGCGGGGTGAGGCACCGCGCGGACCTGAGCGGGACCTCGCCGTCCCTGGGGGCTGCGATCTGCGAAACGGTCGCCACTTTCGGGGGCTGCTGGTGGGTCCTGCGGAGTGAGGCACCGCGCGGACCTGAGCGGGACCTCGCCGTCCCTGGGGGGCTGCGATCTGCGAAACGGTCGCCACGTTCGGGGGCTGCTGGCGGGTCCTGTGGAGTGAGGCACCGCGCGGACCTGAGCGGGACCTCGCCGTCCCTGGGGGGCTGCGATCTGCGAAACGGTCGCCACTTTCGGGGGCTGCTGGTGGGTCCCGCGGAGTGAGGCACCGCGCTGACCTGAGCGGGACCTCGCCGTCCCTGGGGGGCTGCGATCTGCGAAGCTGCCGCCACTTTCGAGGGCTGCTGGTGGGTCCTGCGGAGTGAGGCACCGCGCGGACCTGAGCGGGACCTCGCCGTCCCTGGGGGGCTGCGATCTGCGAAACGTCGCCACTTTCGAGGGCTGCTGGTGGGTCCTGCGGAGTGAGGCACCGCGCGGACCTGAGCGGGACCTCGCCGTCCCTGGGGGGCTGCGATCTGCGAAACGGTCGCCACTTTCGGGGGAGGCACCGCGCGGACCTGAGCGGGACCTCGCCGTCCCTGGGGGGCTGCGATCTGCGAAACGGTCGCCACTTTCGGGGGCTGCTGGTGGGTCCTGCGGAGTGAGGCACCGCGCGGACCTGAGCGGGACCTCGCCGTCCCTGGGGGGCTGCGATCTGCGAAACTGTCGCCACTTTCGAGGGCTGCTGGTGGGTCCTGCGGAGTGAGGCACCGCGCGGACCTGAGCGGGACCTCGCCGTCCCTGGGGGGCTGCGATCTGCGAAACGGTCGCCACTTTCGGGGGCTGCTGGTGGGTCCTGCGGAGTGAGGCACCGCGCGGACCTGAGCGGGACCTCGCCGTCCCTGGGGGGCTGCGATCTGCGAGACTGTCGCCGCTTTCGAGGGCTGCTGGCGGGCCCTGCGGAGTAAGACACCGCGCGGACCTGAGCGGGACCTCGCCGTCCCTGGGGAGAGGAACGGAGAGGCGAGGCGAGGCGGGGCGGGGCGAGGCGAGGAGAGGAGAGGGGAGAGGCGAGGAGAGGCGAGGAGAGGAGAGGCAAGGCGAGGCGAGGCAAGGCGAGAAGAGAGGAGAGGAGAGGAGAGGAGAGGAGAGGAGAGGAGAGGAGAGGCGAGGAGAGGAGAGAGGAGAGGAGAGGCGAGGAGAGGAGAGGAGGAGAGGAGAGGAGAGGAGAGAGGAGAGGAGAGGAGAGGAGAGGAGAGGAGAGGAGAGGAGAGGAGAGGAGAGGAGAGGAGAGGAGAGGATATGCGAGGCGAGGCGAGGCGAGGCGAGGCGAGGCGAGGCGAGGCGAGGAGAGGAGAGGAGAGGCGAGGCGAGGCGAGGCGAGGCGAAGAGAGGAGAGTAGCGGAGCGCGGAGCGCGGAGCGCGGAGCGCGGAGAGGAGAGGAGAGGAGAGGAGAGGAGAGGAGAGGAGAGGAGAGGAGAGGAGAGGAGAGCGGAGCGGAGAGCAGAAAAGAGAAGAGAGACGAGAGATAGAGAGAGAGAGAGAGAGAAAAGGAAGGATACGCTCAGAACCTTTGCACGGCGTCTCACGGTGGCGGCCTCAGCGACACGCTATGCCTTGCAAGCGGATAGCGGGTCGCTCCGCTCCACGTGGCGGGATGCTCTGAATATCTCGGCACGTTGACGCCTGGGGACTGGGAAGTGGATGGCGTGTCGCGCCGAAACGTAGTGGACCAGAACCAGCGGAGCGACGCGCTAACCAAAAGTTCCTGGCCGTGTGAGAGAGAGAGAGAGAGAAAAGAGAGAGAGAGAGAGAGAGAGAAAGAAAGAAAGAAAGAAAGAGAGAGAGAGAGAGAGAGAAACAAAAAAAGGAGAGAGAGAGAGAGAGGGGGGGGGAAAAGAGTTCCCGATGCGTCATGCGTTCCGTATCCCAGTGAGCGAGACGAAACGTCCCCGTGACCTGCGCGTCAGTGGCAGCGGGCCAGGGGCTGGCTCCTGACAACTCGGGCGCCAGCTCCTCGCGCACGCTCTGTGATCGTACAAGACTGTGCCATGCTGGCGATCCGCCACCGTGCCCTCCAGGCGTTGTTGGGGCGTGGTTGGACACCAGGCGCTGTCTGGTAGGGCTCCCGCCGTCCTCCTAAAAAAAGAAGCCTGTTCCCCCGGCATCCGCCCCGCGGTTCCCCCAGCTACGTCCCCTTAGCTTAGCGTTGCTTATCTCATCTTAGCTTAGCCTAGCTTAACTTAGCTTAGCCTAGCTTAGTTTAGCTTAGCCTAGCCTAGCCTAGCCTAGCCTAGCTTAGCTTTGCTTAGTTTAGCTCAGCCTAGCCTAGCTTAGCTTAGCTCAGCTTAGTTTAGCTCAGCTTAGCTTAGCGCAGCAGTAGCATAGCATAGCATATCATAGCATAACATATCATAACATAGCATAGCGCAGCCTAGCATAGCGCAGCATAGCATAGCATTGCATGGCATAGCATAGCATAGCGCAACATAGCATAGCATAGCATAGCTTAATTTAGAATAGCACAGCGCAGCATAGCATAGCATAGCCTAGCATAGCGCAGCATACCATGTCATAGCATAGCCTATCATAGCATAGCATAGCGCAACATAGCATATCATAGCATAGCATAGCGCAGCATAGCAGAGCATAGCGCAGCACAGCATAGCATAGCATAGCATAACACAGCGCAGCCTAGCTTACCCTAGCATGACATAGCATAGCATAGCGCAGCATAGCGCAGCATAGCGCAGCATAGCGCAGCATAGCGCATCATAGCATAACATAGCATAGCATAGTATGGCGTAGCGCAGCATACTTAGCATAGCATAGCATAGCATAGCATAGCATCAGAGCAAAGGCACAGCAACCGCAGCAACAGCAACAGCAAAGCACAAGCAGCGCAAAGCAAAGCAAAGCAAAAGCAAAGCAAAGGAAAGGCAAAGCACAAGCAATCTGCGCCAGGTGCCGAGCTAGCCTCGATGGCCGGACCGGAGCCCCCGCAAGCAGTGCTGAACAGCCTGCAGCTCTTGCAGGAGCCGCGAGCAGTGTTGAACTGCGACGATGAGCAGAAGGAGGAGGACGGCGTTTACCGGTACTACTAATATTGCTCTCCTCGGGGCTCCAACTCCTAGGTAGGGTCGCTCTAGGATAATGTTTCTGACGTTTGCGAGTAGGCCCGTTGCGAGTAGTGGAACGCGCAGGGTGATGAATGGCAGGCCTGTATCAGGTGCTGGTCTTGCAAAGGGGGCGCTTCAGCCGCGCATTGAAAAACAGTGCGTGCAGGCACCTCTGGGGAGAGGACTTGGGACGGGAGGGTGCTTTGTGCAGCATCGCTGGCGCCTCTTGGTTTCACTCTGGACCTCTTGCTTCTCCTCCTCATCCCTACTTCCCTAACCTCCCTGCCTCCCTGCCACCCTATTTGCACACCTCCCTACCTCCCTCCCTCCCTGAGCCTGCCTGCCTGCCCTCCTCACCTCCCTTCCTGCCTCGCTCCCTCCCCCACCTCCTCCCCATCTTCCCTCCCCGCCTCACTCCCCACCCTCCGGGCCTCGTTCGCGCCGGAGCGAATGCGCCGCAGCCCGAGATCCCGCTCTCGCCCGAACTCGCGCTGCCTCGGAGGCCAAAGCGGCCAGGGAGCACCGCTGCAGCCGCGAATGGCTCGTCGTCGCCGACGCCGTCGCCGCCACCGCCGTCGCAATCGCAGTCCCCTCCCGTCATGTTCCCTCCGAGAGCGTGACGGCGCCCCCATTCCCCGTCTCATCCTGTTTCTCCTGCTCCTTCTCTTCGTCCCTGTCCTGCTCCTCCTGCTGATGCTTCTCCCGCTCCTGCCGTGGTGGCGGTGGCGTGGTGCCCCCAGCTACGTGAGCGCAACAATTGCCGCGATCAAGACGAAGCGAACGCTCCATACCCATGGGACTCCTGTGCGGCTGCTGGTGGCAAAGGCTCCTGGCACCAGGGGCTGAGCGAGGCTCGGGGGGGGGGGGGGTGGTCGTAACCTGTGTCCCCCACCTGCAGTAAGGTACGCCCTGGCGAAAGTCTCGGCGGGGAGCGTGAACGCTCCTGGGGCGCGTTGCCATCCTTACCCAGCTCGGCTGGGGACACCTATGGTAAAGCACTGCCTCGCTCCAGTGAGGCGGCAAACAAGACTCTGGCGGGCGCGGCTCTGGGCGTTGAGGGCCCCTCACAGAAGGGAATATCTCGTGTGAGTACAGGGGAAAGGGGGGGGGGGCCAGGTAACATGCATCCCAAGTGCTGACGGGGTGCCTGCGCTCTCCCAGAAGGTGCGTGGAGCCACCGGGTCCGAAATCAAGCGCGACGCGGGGAGCTCCATCTGCGTTGAGGAGATCCCCCCAAAGGTGAAGGCTCGAGGCCGCAGTGTGATCCGCGCGCGAGTGCTTGTCCTCCGTGGGCTGGCTCCCTCCGGGATCCAACTGCGGCACCAGCTCCAATCACCAGCAACTCCTGTGGTGCCTGGCGACTGCTTGCTCAGCAACTCGGTGGCCTTCGCAGAGCTTGCATCGCGCGATGCACACAAGTTCGACCTCCTGTACTGGGATTCTGCGTTTGTATCGAGAAGGGGGAGGGCACGGATGAGGGCGATTCTCCGAGACCCGAGCTCACTTGGCCGTGCTGGAACTTGACTGCGAAGAGGCTGGCCTCGTGACCGCCTAAGACAAAGGGCGACGAGAGAAGCCATGGCATCGAGTCCTGAGGTGATCCCATGCTTCGGTACTGATCGAGCTGAGGCTTCGCCGGAGCCGCAACAGCGGCTGCCTCTTGCTGAGGTCGAGGGCTCGCCAGAGCCGAACGAAGACACATATTCCCCCTCGTGTCACGCTGGCGTGGAAGCGCTAGCGCACTGCCCGTAGAATGGGTACAACACGGCCTGAGCAGATTCGCCTTTGCACGTGCCTGGTCCAGGAGAAGTCTTTTGGTCCTTCTGCAGGCTTAGACCCTTTGTCTGAAGTGGACAACTGTTTGACCACCTCATCAATCGCAGGGCTCTTGAATGAATCGATTATAGCGCCCTGCAAACTTTGAAAGTGCGTTCCACGCATTGAGACGCAAGGGAGGGCGTCAACTCTTATAACACGCGGTGAAGCGGTGATACCATAAAAATATGTATACGTATGCGAAGAGGCAGATTATGGAATGTGTAGGCGTAGTCGTTCGCGTGCGCGCATGGAAATACGACCGAAGCCACATTGCATGACGCGCGCAGGCGTACATCATTTCCCGTAAGAAAAAGGATCAGACATACACACATGAGACCTCATCTGAAGCCCTGGGCAAGACAGCGTCGATCGCTCGTAAGAACCTTGTGCTTACCTCCGCCGGCTTCCTCCAGCGGGGCCCCCGTCGTTTTCCTTTCTCGACGGCCCTTGCCGAGGGGCGACAGATGCGAACCCTCCGAATTACTCCAAGCCGAGGCCCTCCCCAGAAACGACCAAGATACTGCAAGCCCCTGCCTTACCGACGTGGGCCCTGGCTTCTGATACCTCGCGTGGCGTTCTGGAGCGATCTCGTTCCCCAGAAGTCTCCAGAGCCTGTCTACGAGTCCGGCGATGCCCCGGGTTGTCGGGCCCGCTCGCCCCTCCACCATGCCCCCTGGACACCTTGACCTTGTCGGTTGCACAGGTCCAGATGGGGTACGCAGTGCTGGTGGGCGAAGGCATACGTGGCGCTGCCCCAAGCGAGAAGGTGAATTTAGACTGTCGGCCAGCACATCCCTCCTCCTCCCGCACGGGAAACCCGGGCCATCGCCGAAAATGAAAAACAAAAAAACATAAAAACAAAAAAATCCTTCCCTACGGCTTCCGCGCCGTGGGCCGTTTGCTGTGGGCCCTGGGGCCCGAAACGGGACGCCAAAGTGCGCTCGGCCCTGAAACGCCCGCGCCGCCGCCGCCGCGCCGAGGCAGCGCGAACCTGCCGAGGGCAACCCCTCCTGGACGCCGTCCTTCGGCGGCAAGCGACGGGGAGGGGGAAGGGAGGAGGAGGAGGAGGAGGAGGCCTTCTCAGAATGCGGCGGAGCTTCTCAGCAGCCATCCAGCCTTCTGCAGAAAGTGTTCTCTGTCTTCGGGGCAGGACGAGAGAGCTTCTCCAAAGGCCGGAGAACTTCCGAGCCTTCGGAGCAGGCCCGCCCCCTTCTCACTTTCGGGGAGACGTAGTAAGACTCGCGTACGGGGGACTCGGGCTGGCATGATGGGGCATCAAACAAATGGCGAGGCCCAATCTCAAATTTGACGCGAGCTCCCGCTGCAAACATCCCACGAAAATCGGACCGTCAAAATCCGGGACACGCTCGTCAAAAAACGTCGGCTAACTCGAGCTCCGGCTTGCCCGAGTCTTACGTTTTCCCGACACTTTCCCCCCGGGCTGGCCGCAGCATCCTGACCAGCCCTTCGAGCCGCGAAGGGCCCCCCCGACGCCCAGAGAGCGCCAGACACTCGCTGCCTCGGGACGGCGCCGTCGCCTCGCCGAGGCGGCCCGAACCTCTCGCGAGCTCTGCCGGCCCGCCGCCGCGGTGGCCCGCGCGACCCGCCGCCGCCCCGAGGCGCCCGCGCGTCGCCGAGCAGCAGCACCCGCAGGCGCGCGCGGCGCAGCGGAGGCAGGGCGGCCAGGCGGCGCACCGACGAGCGCAGGCCTCTCGGGCGGGGCCCCGCCCGGAGGTCAATCCTGGACGCTTCCCAGCCGTGGCGGCAACGGGGCGGCCCGAAGACCAAAGCAGAATTGGAAAACGTGTTTTACACACGCACACACATACATGAATACTAAAACCACGCGCGCGCTTCGCGCGCGCGCTTAGGTTCTAGCCGCGCCCATAGAACTCACATCAGAATTGATGTCCAAGTGTCGAATGCAAATGCCATGATTGTCAAAAGTTGTTGCCTGATGCTCACCCCATATGTTGGTTTTGTGATTTTTCTATGTTTAACTCGGGACCCCTGCAGAAAGAACACAGGCATACACATACAGATTCATATATACATACGTACATACGTACATACGTACATACGCACATACGTACATACGTACATACGTACATACGTACATACGTACATACGTACATACGTACATACGTACGTACGTACATACATACATACATGCATACATGCATACATACATACATATGTATGTATGCGAGCCTTCTTGGGGCCCGTTTTGGGGCTAACTTGGGCAGTCTTGGGAGGCCCTTGGCCCGTCTTGACCCTCTCTTGAGCCGTCTTGGCGCCCTCTTGGGCTGGCTCGGGGGCCTCTTGGGAATGTCTTAGGCTCTCTTGGGCAAGTCTTGGGAGCCTCTTGGGCCGTCTTCAAAGCCGTGAAGGCCGAAAAGCGGCACATAGAAACAAAGTACGTTTTCCCGTAGGAATTCAACGATTGTGGCTTCTGGAGGCCCTCCTGGGATTGCTATTGGAGGCCTCCGGGAACACCTCGGAGCCTTATTGGACCGTCTTGGGGCCATCTTGGGCCGTCTTGGGCGACTCGGGGCCTTCTTGGGCCGTCTTGGGCGCCGTCTTGGGGCCAACTTGGCCGTCTTAGGCGGCCCTTGAGCCGTCTTGGCGTCCTCTTGGGCTGGCTCGGGGGCCTCTTGGGAACGTCTTGGGCTGTCTTGGGGAAGTCTTGGGAGCCTCTTGGACTGTCTTGAGAGCCGCGAAAGCTGAAATGTCGTACATGCTAACAACGTACGCTTCCCCATGGGAATCTAATTGTTTGGGCCTTTTGGGTCCCTCTTGGGAGTGCTCTGGGAATCCTACTGGGCCGTATTGGGCAGCTCGGGACCTTCTTGCACCGTCTTGGGGGCCTCTTGGAACCCTCTTGGCTCGTTTTGGCACCCTCTTGGCCTCTCCGGGCCGCCTCTGGGGAGCGAAATGGGGGGGGTATCAGCGGGCTTCCCCCGATGGTTGCGGGGTGGGCCGGCCCAGGCCGGGGGGGGGCTATTCATTCAGATGATGTGTATATATACATGTACATATACATAGGCATATACCTGTACGAATAAAATACAAACACGAATACACATACAAATACAAATGCAAATACCTGCACGTATACATATACATATGCAAATGCATATACATATACATGTGCATAGACGTGTACCTATACGCATACATGTACACATACATATACATGTGCGTATACGGATACATGCACGTATACACATGCATATACATATACATATACCTATGCACATAACAATAAACCGTTGCATCCACGTATACATAAACATAAACATAACCGTCTACATATATATATATATATACAGACGCATATATATATACATACATACTATATGTGCACATACACACACACATATATATATACACGTGTGCATAAACAGTTGCATGCACAACCACCTAAACATATCCATATATGCATATGCATATACGTGTACATATACATGCATGTATGCAAATACATGTACATATACCTGTACCCATACATAACTGCAAATATACCTATACATATACATAAACATGCACATGTACATGTCCACATACATATACATACACATATTCCGAAACACAAGCAGATACATATAACTGTGCAGATACATATACGTATACACATACACACATATACATATACCTATGGATGTACATAACCATAAACATTTGCATGTACACATACATATACATATACATATACACATGCAAATACATTTATAAATGTATACATATATATACATACATACACACATATACATATTCGCATACATGTACAATTACACGCACATGCATATATATATATATGTGTGTAAGAATGTGCGTATGAATATGCATGTATATAAACAGATGCATGCACATAAACGTATATATAGAACTACATGTATATGTATAAATAAACATGTACATGATTATGTATATATACCGACTCATATTCATATTCATATACACACATATATACATTTATATATACATATCTATACATGCATATGCATATACATGTACGTATACACATACATATACGTACATGCACGCATGCATGCACGCATGCATGCATACATACATACTGGAACCATCGCGCGCGCTTCGCGCGAGCTCCACAGTTCAGCTTCTTGGGGCCTCCTCGGAGCATCCTGGACTGCTCCTTGGCATATCTTCGGGGGCCTCTTAGAAAGAGTTTTGAAGCCTTTTGGGTGCCGTCTTCGGGCCTCTTGGAGCCTCTTTTTGGGCTTCTTTGGGGCCTCTTGGGGCCTTTTGGGGCCTCTTGGGGCCTCTTGGGGGCAACCTGGGGGCATCTTGGGGCCTCTTTGGGGCATCTTGGGGCGGAGAGCTTGATTTTTCAGTTCGCGTTCCCTCTCTTGGGCCCACCTTGGGGCCTTCTTGAGACCCTCTTGCGCCGTCTTGGGCGGCTCTGGGGCCGTCTCGGGGCTCTCTTGGGCTGCTTGGGGCCATCTTGGGGACCTCTTGGGCCGTCTTGTAGCGGTTTTGGGAGCCTCTTGGGCGGTGCTTTAGCGCCGGAAACACGAAACAGCGAGAATGTAAAAAACATTTGAAAAAAATGAAAATCAACGATACTGCCCTCTCGGGACGCTCTTGGACGACATCATCTTGAAGGCCTCTTGGGGCGTCTTAGGGGCCTCCAGGCCGGTTTAAAACGCATCGTGCGTCGCCAGAGAGACCCCTGGACGGCGTCTTGGGGGTGTCTCGAGACCGTCTGGGGCCGCCGGGATTGCTGTCTGAGGGCTCCCTGCGGCGATTGGGGCCCCGGTTCCCGCATTTGTGGTCAAGGCTCTGGCCTTCGGCCCCCGAGCCAGGTGCGCCGCTATATGTATATATGCATGCATGCATGCACGCAAGCACGCAAGATATTACAATGCATTATATTACATTACATTACAATACATTGCATGACAGCACATGATACTCCATTACATTACATCGAATAGCATTACATTATAGACTAGTATATAGCATTATTGCATATTACAATGCAAGAAATTATATTTCATTATGTTACATTACACTAGGCTAGACTACACTATATTACACTACAAAACACTACAATCCATTCCATTACCATACAACACGCTGCAACACATTCGACTACATTCCATTACGCTACAGCCACAGTACAGCGCATTACATCACATTACATTGCTTTTTATTGCAGTACAGCACCATACAATACATACATACATGCATGCATACATGCATACATACATCTATACATAACTAGGAAAGGCAGACATACACACATACTTACACAACTACATACATACATACATATTCATAGATGTATATATATAGACGCTCAAGATTGCATTGGATCTTCGCGCCATGCGCCTTGGTCCTTGAAGTTTGGCATGCAGGCAGAAGGGCAGGAAGGTGAAGCAAACAGTGTAGCGATAACTCCTTGTCGTTATTTGTCCGACATTGCCGTTATGATAATGTTGTTCATTATCCGTCCCTCATGTTCCATCTTCCTCTTCCTCATGTTCGCCCTATCCTGCGATTTATTCCCCATCCTCCTCAATTCTTTTTGCGGAGGCTCTTCCTTGGAGAGCGTGTTGAGGGCCTCACGACAATTTCAAAAGGCTCCTTGGGGCCGTCTGGAGGCCTCATGAGCGCCTTGTGGGGGCCTCTGGGGTTTCCTCGAGCCACCCTGCTTCCAACCGCGGTCTCCCTGAACGACCAGGTTACGATTTGGAACGCGTCGAGGGGCGTCTTAGGGGCCATTTTGGGCCGTTATGGGGCTCTCTTCGGGCCATGTTAGAAACCTGTTGTGCCGTCTTGGGGCTCTGTTGGACTGTCTGGAAACCCTTTCGGATAGCTTGGGGGCGATTCCGGCCTCCTGGGCGGTCTCGGACGCCCAGAAGACCGAAGAGCAGGGCATTCCCAAAATCATACAAAAACCTTAGAAAAATAGACATTGTTTCTGCGTTTTGAAAGCCTCTTGGAAATCTTCTTTGGGTCGTCATCAGGCGTCCGGTGGATGTCTCGGGCCTCTTGGGGCCCTCAGGGGGCCGGTCGGCCGCCCTCCTGACCGAGTTGGGCCCATTGCCTAGGCCTGGCAGGGGCTTCCAGAAGCTCTGGAAAGCCAGGGGGGCCTCCTTCAGGGGCGTCCCCGGGGCCCCCCGGGCCACAGATCTGGGGGGGGCCGTCTTGGGAGGGTGCAAGGGTGATATTTAACACCATGTGGCGTGAGGTGCTTCTCATCATCATCATCATCATCATCATCATCATCATCATCATCATCATCATCATCATCATCATCATCATCATCATCATCATCATCATCATCAGCAGCAGCAGCAGCAGCAGCAGCAGCAGCATCAGCATCAGCATCAGCATCAGCATCAGCATCAGCATCATCATCATCAGCATCATCAGCATCAGCATCATACTCATAATCATCATCAGCAGCATCAGCACCACCATCGTCATCATCATCAATCATCATCATCATCATCATCATCATCATCATCATCATCATCATCATCATCATCATCATCATCATCATCATCATCATCATCATCATTTTCATTATCATCATCATCATCATCATCATCATCATCATCATCAGCATCATCATCATCATCATCATCATCACCATCATCACCATCACCTTCACCATCACCATCATCATCATCATCATCATCATCATCATCATCATCATCATCATCGTCAGCATCAGCATCAGCATCATCATCATCATCAGCATCAGCATGAGCATCAGCATCATAAGCAGCATCAGTATCAGCATCATCAGCAGCATCAGCATCATGATTATCGTCATCATCACCATCATCATCAGCAGAATCATCATCAGCATCGTCGTCATCGTCATCATCAGCACCATCGTCATCAGCATCAGCATCATCATCGCTACCATTATCATCACGATCATCATCAGCATCAGCATCATCATCGGTACTATCATCATCACCATCATCGTCCTTTCCCTTTTCCTCATCATGTTCCTTCTCGTCTTCATCCTCCTCCTCATCTCCCTTCCCTCCGCATAATCAAAACAGTAAGACATCTGCACAATCAAAGTCACTAAGAAATCCATACAATCAAACACAATAAGAAATTCATTCAAGCAAAAACAATCAGAAGCCCACACAGCAAAAAAACAACAGGAAATCAATACAATCAAAAACAATCAGAAATCCGTACAATCGAAAACATTAAGAGATCCATGACACTTAAAACAATAAGAAACCCATCCAAAAAACAACAAGAAAAAGTCGCGGGTCCTCGAACCCAACAAGGGCACCAAAACAACTCGACAAAAACAAACACAAACAACAATCTGCGCGGCTACCCGACAAACACAAAGGTGTTCGTGCCTTCGGACTTCCTCCGGGCCCCTCCCGCCCAGATTCGCTTAGGCAGCCTGACGACACGAAAACTATTGATGCTTAATTTCTGTTGGCGCCCTCATAGCATTTGTTGTTTTTGTTCCCCACATCCTGAGTGGGGTTCTTGTTTTCCCAGAACACCCTCTCCTTCCCACCCACCTCCCGCTCCATCTTCCATACAGCACAATATTATTCCTACCACACACACCATACCATACCATAGTTCCTACCACACATACCATACCATACCATACCATACCATACCACACCATACGTACCATACCGTACCGTACCATACCATGGCGTACCATAGCATACCATACCATATCACACCAATGCCACACCGTACCATACCATACCATACCTCCAGTACCATACCATACCATATCATACCATACCGTACCATACCATACCTACCATACCATTCCATACCACTCCATACCGAAAACCATACTACTTACATGGTTTCGTGCCCCTCCCACCCCTCCAGGGAGGCCCCGCCTGAGCGAGGAGGGTATCGGAATACCATACTATTTACATGGTTTCGTGCCCCTCCCACCCCTCCAGGGAGGCCCCGCCTGAGCGAGGAGGGTATCGGAAAACCATACTATTTACATGGTTTCGTGCCCCTCCCACCCCTCCAGGGAGGCCCCGCCTGAGCGAGGAGGGTATCGGAAAACCATACTATTTACATGGTTTCGTGCCCCTCCCACCCCTCCAGGGAGGCCCCGCCTGAGCGAGGAGGGTATCGGAAAACCATACTATTTACATGGTTTCGTGCCCCTCCCACCCCTCCAGGGAGGCCCCGCCTGAGCGAGGAGGGTATCCGAAAACCATACTATTTACATGGTTTCGTGCCCCTCCCACCCCTCCAGGGAGGCCCCGCCTGAGCGAGGAGGGTATCGAAAACCATACTATTTACATGGTTTCGTGCCCCTCCCACCCCTCCAGGGAGGCCCCGCCTGAGCGAGGAGGGTATCGAAAACCATACTATTTACATGGTTTCGTGCCCCTCCCACCCTCCAGGAGGCCCCGCATGAGCGAGGAGGGTATCGAATACCATACTATTTACATGGTTTCGTGCCCCTCCCACCCCTCCAGGGAGGCCCCGCCTGAGCGAGGAGGGTATCCGAAAACCATACTATTTACATGGTTTCGTGCCCCTCCCACACCTCCAGGGAGGCCCCGCCTGAGCGAGGAGGGTATCCGAAAACCATACTATTTACATGGTTTCGTGCCCCTCCCACCCCTCCAGGGAGGCCCCGCCTGAGCGAGGAGGGTATCGAAAACCATACTATTTACATGGTGTCGTGCCCCTCCCACCTCTCCAGGGAGGCCCCGCCTGAGCGAGGAGGGTATCCGAAAACCATACTAGTTACATGGTGTCGTGCCCCTCCCACCTCTCCAGGGAGGCCCCGCCTGAGCGAGGACGGTATCCGAAAACCATATTATTTACATGGTTTCGTGCCCCTGCCACCCCTGCAGGGAGGCCCCGCCTGAGCGAGGAGGGTATCCGAAAACCATACTAGTTGCATGGTTTGGTGCCCTCCCACCTCTCCAGGGAGGCCCCGCCTGAGCGAGGAGGGTATCCGAAAACTATACTATTTACATGGTTTCGTGCCCCTCCCACCCCTCCAGGGAGGCCCCGCCTGAGCGAGGAGGGTATCGGAAAACCATACTGTTTACATGGTTTCGTGCCCCTCCCACCCCTCCAGGGATGCCCCGCCTGAGCGAGGAGGGCATCAGAAAACCATATTATTTACATGGTTTCGTGCCCCTCCCCCCTCTTCCAGCGGGGCCCCGCCAAAGCGAGGAGGGCATCAAGAAAATGGGTCCCACGAAACCGTTAATCTCTTTATGTGGGGAACTCCGTTAGCAGAATTCCCAACCATCCTGTGGTGTTGGGTCCTCGTTTTGAAGAAACGGTCCCCGCGTTCCTTCTTCCTCCTTCTCCTCACCCTCCTCCCTCCTGCGTTCGCATGCCTCCCCACCACCCATTTCGGCACACCCCTCACACGTTTCGTGGCCCCATAGGCAGCTCCACCGAAGGCCCCAGTGGCTGCGTTCGCATGCCTCCCACCACCCATTTCGGCACACCCCTCACACGTTTCGTGGCCCCATAAGGGAGCTCCACCGAAGGCCCCAGTGGC
>CAUYUJ010020790.1:95000-104747 GCA_963575745.1 Prorocentrum cordatum | reverse complement strand
AGTGGCAGGGTTCGCATGCCTCCCCACCACCCATTTCGGCACACCCCTCACACGCTTCGTGGCCCCATAGGCAGCTCCACCGAAGGCCCCAGTGGCAGGGTTCGCATGCCTCCCCACCACCCATTTCGGCACTCCCTAACACCCATTTCGGCACACCCCTCACACGCTTCGTGGCCCCATAGGGATCTCCACCGAAGGTCGGGGGGAGCTTGACATTGGTATCCTTGCGGTACTCGCAGCTGCATATGGTTGGGTCCTTCGCCAGGCTAATTTGTTCGTTGTTTGGTACCCTCACAGGGTTCGTGGATACAAGACGTGTTTTTTTTTATCGTGCGGATGCCACATTGTTTTTGAGTGTATGGATTTCTTATTGTTTAGGACCGCGTGGACTTTTTCAAACCATCCTGTGGTGTTGGGTCCTCGTGTTGAAGAGACGGCGCCCCGCGTTTCCTCCTCCTTCCTCCTCCCTCCCCCCCTCCTCTCATCATCATCATCACCATCATCATCATCATCATCATCATCATCATCATCATCATCATCATCATCATCATCAGCATCAGCATCATCATCATCATCATCATCATCGTCATCATCGTCGTCATCATCGTCATCAACATCCGCATCATCAACATCATTACACGTTTCGTTGCCCCATAGGGAGCTCCACCGAAGGTCCCAATGGCGCGGTTGGCATGCGTCTCCCCCCCTGTACAGCGCTTCGTGGCCCCACGGGGAGCGCCACCGAAGGTCCCCGTGGCGCAGTCCGCATGCGCCCCCCCGCCCAGTACAGCGCTTCGTGGCTCCATATGGGGCTCCGCGCCGAAGGTCCCAGTGGCACAATTCGCACGCGTCCCCGCCACTCATTTCGGCACACCCCTCACACGCTTCGTGGCACCATGAGAGATCCGCCGATGGTCCCAGTGGCACAGTTCGCATGCGTCCCCGCCGCTCATTTCGGCACACCCCATCACACGTTTCTTGGCCCGCCACTCATTTCGGCACACCCCTCACACGTTTCGTGCCCACATAGGGGCTCAGCCGAAGGTCCCAGTGGCACAGTTCGCATGCGTCCCCGCCATTCATGCCGGCCCACCCCTCACACGCTTCGTGGCCCCATAGGGGCTCCGCCGAAGGTCCCAGTGGCACAGTTCGCATGCGTCCCCGCCACTCATTTCGGCACACCCCTCACACGCTTCGTGGCCCCATAAGAGCTCCGCCGAGGTCCCAGTGGCACAGTCCGCATGCGTCCCCGCCACTCATTTCGGCCCACCCCTCACACGCTTCGTGGCCCCATAGGGGCTCCGCCGAAGGTCCACTGGCACAATTCGCATGCGTCCCCGCCACTAATTTCGGCACACCCCTCACACGTTTCGTGGCCCCATAAGAGTTCCGCCGAAGGTCCAAATGACACGCGTCGCATGCGTCCCCGCCATTCATGCCGGCCCACCCCTCACACGCTTCGTGGCCCCCTTAAGGGCTCCGCCGAAGGCCCCAGTGGCACAGTTCGCATGCGTCCCCGCCGCTCGTTTCGGCACACCCCTCACACGTTTCGTGGCCCCATAAGAGTTCCGCCGAAGGTCCAAATGACACACGTCGCATGCGTCCCCGCCATTCATGCCGGCCCACCCCTCACACGCCTCGTGGCCCCGTATGGGGCTCCGCCGAAGGTCCAGTGGCACAGTTCGCATGCGTCCCCGCCACCCATGTCGGCCCACCCCTCACACGTTTCGTGGCCCCCATAGGAGCTCCGCCGAAAGTCCCAGTGGCACAGTCCGCATGCGTCCATGCCACTCATTTCGGCCCACCCCTCACACGCTTCGTGGCCCCATAGAAGCTCCGCCGAAGGCCCCAGTAGCACAATCCGCATGCGTCCCCGCCACTCATTTCGGCACACCCCTCACACGTTGCGTGGCCCCATAGGAGCTCCGCCGAAGGCCCAAGTAGCACAATTCGCATGCGCCCCCGCCATTCATTTCGGCACACCCCTCACACGTTTCGTGGCCCCATATGGAGCTCCACCGAAGGCCCCAGTCGCTGCGTTCGCATGCCTCCCCACCACCCATTTCGGCAAACCCCTCACACGTTTCGTGGCCCCATAGGGAGCTCCGCCGGAGGTCCCAGTGGCACAATCCGCATGCGCCCCCGCCATTCATTTCGGCACACCCCTCACACGCTTCGTGGCCCCATAGGAGCTCCGCCGATGGCACAGTCCGCATGCGTCCCCGCCACTCATGTTGGCACACCCCTCACACGCTTCTGGGCGACCAGCGCGCGTCGCGGGGACTCCGTGCTGCGTTCTGCCCAGCGCCTTGCTCGCCCGTCGTCGCTCTGCCCAGCGGCAAGAGCCTTGCCCGCTATCAGCCAGCCAGCTAGCTCTCTTTGCTCCGCGCAACGGACGACCCGCGCGCGTCGCTGGGACCCCTCTGGGGCAACCTGCGCGCGTCGCGGGGACTCCGCGCTGCGCTGCGCCCGCAGGCTTGGTCTTTTGAGTGCGCGGGCAAAGAAGAGGGAGTAAAAGAAGGGGGGAAGCGGGCGCGATCCTCGCGGGGGGGCGCGCCGACATTGGCGTCGCGGCGCGCGGGCGATGCCGTCGGGGAGTCTCGGGGAAGCTCCTTGCGGCGGCCACGCCCAGCGTCACGAGTACTCAGAGGCAGCCATTCTCAAACTATTGACATTCATATACAATTACACCATGCTTTGTCATACTCGCAGTCATGCACGTAGACTCGCTCGCACGCAGATTCATTCACAGTCAGACGCACTCGCGCTCAGATTCACCCGCGCTCAATCTCCCTACGTACTCAGATCAATCGTATTCGTTCGCGTTGTGTACCATACCACTCGTGTTGGCACACCCCTAGCACGGTTCGTTGCCTCATAGGGATCACCACCGAAAAAGTGAATGACAATTGCGGTACTCACACCTGCATATGGTTGGGCCCTTCGTCAAGCTATGGTTTTGACTGTTTTGATTGTGCGGGTTCCGTATTGTTTTTGTTTGTACGGATTTCTTAGTGCTTTTGATTGTGCTGATCTGGGCTGGAAAATCCCAGACGAAGTCAGAAGGCACGACAACCACATGTTTATGTTTTTTGGGTACACTCCCAGGTGTGTGTGGTGTTCTGTTTATTTTGCACCCTCGCAGGGTTCGTGGACCCAAGACGTGTTCCTATTGTGCTGGGTCGTGCGGAGGTCTTCCTGTTCTTGATTGCATGGGTTTCTTATCGTGTTGGATTGCATGGATATATGTTTTGTTTTAATTGGATGGGCTTCTTAATTGTTTCTGGTTACAGAAAGCCCTTGTTGCTGTTGATTGCTTGGATTTCTTATGTTGTTTGATCGCACGGTACTAGTATTGACTTTCATGTGGGAGGTTCCTTCTTATTTGTCATTGTACAGGTCCCCTCCCCGCTATTCTGCCTCCTCCACACCCTCCGTCCTGACCTTGCAAGCACAGAGGAGGAGGGGGAGCAGGGACAGGAGGAGGGATGCTGTCGATGGTGATGATGACGAACGTGATGATGATGAGGATGATGATGATGATAATGTCGAGGGCGAGGGCGAGAACGAGGAGGGGCGAAGATGATGATGACGACGATAATGATGGTGACGACGAGGCAGAGGACCTGGATGAAAGGCGGTCTTGGTGATGGCGATGAGGATGATGATGATGTGATGATGACGATGTTGGTGATGGTGGATTGATGATGATGCTAATGGTGATGAGGATTAGGTGACATGGTGATGGTGACGAAGCAGAGGAGGGGGAGGAGGAGGAGGAGGCGGGGTGACGATGCTGATGGTGTGCATGCTGGGAATAAAAAGGGCAACGACGTATGATGTTGATGATGGTGATGATGATGATGATGATAATGACGATTCTGATGATGATCAGAAGGATGAGGGGGAGGAGGAGGAGGACGGAGGATGATGGGGGCATGGATGGTGAGGGATGGTGAGGATGGTGATGATGATGACGAAGACGAGGACGAGAAGTAATAATAATGATGATGTTGTTGATGGTGACGATGGGGAGGAGGATGGCGAGGAGGATAGATGATGATGGCGAGGATGAGGATGATGACGATAGTGGTAATGGTGATGAGGAAAAATACTGCTGATGATGACGACGACGATAAGGATCAGGAGGAGGAGGCGGGGTGATGCTGATTTTGTTGATGATGCTAATGATGACGTGTGGTGATGCTGATTATGATGGGGAGGAAGAGGGCAAGGATGATGACGTACGATGATGATGATGACGATGATGATGGTTACGATGATGATGATGATGATGATGATGATGATGATGATGATGATGATGATAATGATGATTTGTTTGATGATGGTGATGATGATAATGATGAAGGGGATGATGATGGAGATTATGATGGTGATGGTGATGATGATGATGATGATGATGCTAGTGGTGATGATGGTGATGGTGTGGAACAGGATGATGATGATGACGATGATGATGGTGACGACGATGATGATGATGATGATGATGACGATGATGACGATGATGATGATGATGATGATGATGATGATGATGATGATGGTGATGGTGATGGTGATGAGGATGAGGATGAGGATGATGAAAAGGAAGAGGATGATGTTGATAATGATGATGGGTATGCTGATTATGATGATGGTGGTGATGATGATGATGATTCTTTGATGATGGTGATGATGTGGAAAAGGATGATGATGATGATGATGATGATGATGATGACGACGATGATTATGAGGAGGAGGAGGAGGAGGAGGAGAGGCGACGCCGAGGACAGCGGCATGCCCGGCCCGCAGAGCAACTACTGAAGCATCTTTGCAATGCGTCGCAGATCGATGCGCGTGGGGGCTCTGCGCCGTTACAGGGCGCGCGCGCGGACTTTTCATTCCATTGTAGTTTTAGCACCGCGCCCGACGGCGGCTCGGCCTGGGCATGCAGAAACAACTGGGCAAACAAATCGTTGAGGCGCGGATGCAACCTGAAAACTAGCCTGACGAAGGACCCAACCATATGCAGGTGTGAGTACCGCAATTGTGATTCACTTTTTCGGTGGTGGTCCCTATGAGGCAACGAACCGTGCTAGGGGTGCGCCGAAATGAATGGCGTGGTACACAACGCGAACGAAAACGAACAACACAATGCGGACTGCGCCACGGGGACCTTCGGTGGGGCTCCATATGGGGCCACGAAACGCTGTATTGGGTGAGGGAGACGCATGCGGACTGCGCCATGGGGACCTTCGGTGGAGTTCCCTATGGGGCCACGAAACGCGTGAGGGGTGTGCCGATATGAGTGGCGGGGACGCATGCGGACTGTGCCACTGGGACCCTCGGCGGGGCTCCTATGGGGCCACGACACGTGTCAGGGGTGTTCCGAAATCAATAGCGGGGACGCATGTGGACTGTGCCACTGGGACCTTCGGCGGAGCTCCGATGGGGCCACGGAACGTGTGTGGGGTGTGCCGAAATGAATAGCGGGGACGCATGCGAACTGTGCCACTGGGACCTTCGGCGGAGCTCCCATGGGGCCACGAAGCGCGTGAGGGGTGTGCCGAAATGAGTGGCGTGGACGCATGCGAACTGTGCCGCTGGGACCTTCGGCGGGGCTCCTATGGGGCCACGAAACGTGTGAGGGGTGTGCCGACATGAGCGGCGGGGACGCATGCGAAACTGTGCCACTGGGACCTTCGGCGGAGCTTATATGGGGCCATGAGTGGCGGGGACGCATGCGAACTGTGCCAATGCGACCTTCGGCGGAGCTCCTATGAGGCCGCGAAACGTGCGAGGGGTGTGCCGACATGAATGGCGAGGACGCATGCGAACTGTGCCACTGGGACCTTCGGCGGAGCTCCTATGGGGCCACGAAGCGTGTGAGGGGTGTGCCGAAATGAGTGGCGGGGACGCATGCGAACTGTGCCACTGGGACCTTCGGCGGAGCTCCCACCCATGGGGCCACGAAACGTGTGAGGGGTGTGCCGAAATGAGTGGCGGGGACGCATGCGAACTGTGCCACTGAGACCTTCGGCGGAGCTCCTATGGGGCCACGAAGCGTGTGAGGGGTGTGCCGAAATGAATGGCGGGGACGCATGCGAACTGTGCCACTGGGACCTTCGGCGGAGCTCCCATGGGGCCACGAAGCGTGTGAGGGGTGTGCCGAAATGAACGGCGGGGACGCATGCGAACTGCCACTGGGACCTTCGGCGGAGCTCCTATGGGGCCACGGAACGTGTGTGGGGTGTGCCGAAATGAATGGCGGGGACGCATGCGAACTGTGCCACTGGGACCTTCGGCGGAGCTCCTATGGGGCCACGAAACGTGTGAGGGGTGTGCCGAAATCAGTGGCGGGGACGCATGCGAACTGTGCCACTGAGACCTTCGGCGGAGCTCCTATGGGGCCACGAAACGTGTGAGGAGTGTGCCGAAATGAATAGCGGGGACGCGTGCGAACTGTGCCACTGGAACCTTCGGCTGAGCTCCTATGGGGCCACGAAACGTGTGAGGGGTGTGCCGACATGAATGGCGGGGACGCATGCGAACTGTGCCACTGAGACCTTCGGCGGAGCTCCTATGGGGCCACGAAACGTGTGAGGGGTGTGCCGAAATCAGTGGCGGGGACGCATGCGAACTGTGCCACCGGGACCTTCGGCGGAGCTCCTATGGGGCCACGAAGCGTGAGGAGTGTGCCGAAATGAATAGCGGGGACGCGTGCGAACTGTGCCACTGGGACCTTCGGATGAACTCCTGTGGGGCCACGAAACGTGTGAGGGATGTGCCGAAATGAGTGGCGGGGACGCATGCGAACTGTGCCACCGGGACCTTCGGCGGAGCTCCTATGGGGCCACGTAACGTGTGAAGGGTGTGCCGAAATCAGTGGCGGGGACGCATGCGAACTGTACCATTGAGACCTTCGGCGGAGCTCCTATGGGGCCACGAAACGTGTGAGGGGTGTGCCGAAATCAGTGGCGGGGACGCATGCGAACGGTGCCACTGGGACCTTCGGCGGAGCTCCTATGGGGCCACGAAACGTGTGAGGGGTGTGCCGAAATGAATGGCGGGGACGCGTGCGGACTGTGCCACTGGGACCTTCGGCGGAGCTCCTATGGGGCCACGAAACGTGTGAGGGGTGTGCCGAAATGAGTGGCGGGGACGCACGCGAACGGTGCCGCTGGGACCTTCGGCGGAGCTCCTATGGGGACACGAAACGTGTGAGGGGTAATATGTGTGGCGCGCGTTTGCGGCGGGGCCTCGGCGCGAAAACGATGCGCGCGAACCGGAAAACAGCGGCGCCGCAGAATTATCACACATCTGGAGCAGAAGAAGCATTAGCAGAGTACACAATAGAAATGAGCATACGACGCTGCTGTACGCGCAAAGTCAGGAGAAAAGGTAGGACAATGAAAGGACAATGAGCAACCGTACGAACATGACGGATGTATCGTGGTAGTAATCACACATGAGTACAACTACAGCCACCACTGCGAGACCTGATATACTCGAACGCGCGCGCTACAAGCGTGCACGCGAGCAAGCTCGCGCCATGAAAAGCCGCGCGAAAAATGCATCCGCGCGAGAAACAGCACACGCCACATAGTCTTACATGTCACCCCCACGGGGGGTCCCCCCCAGCTTGTAAAAGTATACCCGAGCAAATATGTGTACAAGTGTTACTGTTGTATACGTATGCTTGTATGTACAGACGTACATGTATGCATCTATACACTCTCTGTCTCTCTCTCTCTCTCGCGCGCCCGCACACATACACCAACACAGACACATATATACATACAAACAAACATACATGCACGCATGTATACATTACTACCGACCTACCGACCAGCATACCTGTCTAGAAACATCCATGCATAAATGCATCCATGCACGCATACAAACAAACATGCAAGCAACCAAACACACAAACAAACAAAAAAACAACCAAACAAACATACACACATGTGTATGTAATCATACATGAATACACACATAGTCATACAGACATGCTTGAATGCATGCATGCATATATACATACACGCATATAAATGCATGCATACATATAGACATGCCCATACCCATACATACATACAAGCATGAGTGCATGCATGCATGCATACATGTATGCATGTATGTATGCATGCATACATTCAAACATGCATTCATACAGATATACACACACATGCATACAGACAGACAGACAGACAGACAGACAGACAGACAGACAGACAGACAGACAGACATGCATGCATACATACATGCACGCATGCATATATACATACATGCATACATGCATGTATGCCTACATTCATAGATACATGCATTCATGCGTGCGTACATACATACATACATATGCACGCACTCACGTACATACGGACCTACAGACATAGAACCATGAATGTATACATACACGCATACGTACATACATACGTGCATGCATGCATACATACATAGTTTCAAACACATTGTTATACATACTGGCATGCGTACATGCACGCATCTATATATATATATATATATACATGTATATGTATATACACATATATATATGTATATATATATACACAAGACTGCATTGGCGCTTCGCGCCATGCACCTTGGTCCTTAAAGTTCAGCATGCAGGCGGGATGGCAAGAAGGTCAAGCCGGCAAGTTAGCGATAACTCCTTGTTGCCTTTTCCGGAATCGTTGTTATCATAATGTTATGTGTTATCATTCCTCCATGCTTCTGTTTCTTCATATATATATATATGCATGCATGCACTCACAAATACAATATACACATGCATACATACACGTACACACATACACACATACACACATACGCACATACACACATACACACATACGTACATACAGACATACATAAATGCAAACACGTAATTGCATGCATGTATGCATGCATACATACATACACGCACATAACTATACATAGATCTACATAGATACATGCATGCATGCATGCACACAAACATACTAAAACCACGCGCGCGCTTCGCGCGCGCTTAGGCTCTAGCCAGCTCCAGCCCGTGACCAGTCCTTCAGTTGTGTGCAGACGCGTACGTACATATGGAACGTGCGGAGTCACCCACAAGCTGCTCGAACGTGTGGTGGAGAAGTAATAATTCAGAACGTGGACCGAGCATTTATGATACCAGACCAGGCGCGCTACGAAGATCCCAAGAGCGCCCCAGGGGGAGCCCAGGAGAATTCACAGGGCAGTCGAAGATGCTCCCAAGAGCGCCTCGAGAGGCCCAGTCCCTTGAGCCTCAGTCCTCAGTCCTGAAGAGTTCCTCAAAACCTGTTTCCGAAAATCTCAAATCTCTGGGGGCTGGTCGCTGTTTCTCTGGGGGTTCCGGCGTGCCCTCTGGGCTCCGAGGCGGCTTCCCGCATTACTTGACAGGGCCCAAGAGGACCCCAAGACGGACCAGGAGGTCCAAGAGGCCGCCAAGACGGTCCAAGAGGGCCCCGAGATGGCCAAAGACCGGGCGAAGACGCCCAAGATGGCCCGAAGACGGCCCAAGAAGCCTCCAAGGCGCCCCAAGAGGCCTCCATGAGGCCTGCCGAGAGAGCCCCGAGATGTGAACATCTGTGACATACATGAGAAAGATTTTTGCGTTCTCGCCTTTCGGCGGTCCGACACTTGAAGACATCCCAAGACGCCCCGAAGACCACCCCAAGACTATTGAAGAGGCACCCAAGAGGGCCCCAAAACGACCGAAAAGAGCCCCAAGACAGCTCAAAAGGC
>CAUYUJ010020790.1:70000-90000 GCA_963575745.1 Prorocentrum cordatum | reverse complement strand
GATGGAGTCAGCAGGAGGACCGGGAAACGAAGCAGGAGCAGCAGCAGTAGCAGCAGAATGGCAGCGGAGGAGCCAGAGGAACAGCAGCAGCAGCAGCAGGCGGAGGAAGAGCGAAAGAACAAGGCGCCCCGACGGTGCCGCCCTCTGGCAACTTTGAGAGAACTGCTGCATGAAGGGCTGCAGCCTTGCTCTTGCCACCTGGGTGGATCAGGAAATGGCGAGCCAGGGACCCGAGGCACCCCTTGCCCCGAATGCCTCTGGGCTGTGAACCTGTGCATCCGGCCGTTCCCGGCATCTGGGGTCACGCAACAGCACGACCTCACGAGAGAAGCTCGGCCCGATCCATGGGCCCCGTCCTTGTGCGAGATTCCTCGGGCCAGGTCGATCCATAAAAACCTGAGGGCACGGAGGGAGAGAAGACAGTCGCGGCTTCTCACGACACCCATATGTCGGGGGACGAAGCTGGAGCGGCAACGCGGCCCCGAGAAAAGCCACTACCGCTGTGAAGCCCTCGCCAAGCTCGAGCTGCCGAAAGTGGCCCCAGGCCCCCGAAACCGAAAAAACGAAAGCCACCACAAGCATTCGACCACCTCCTCTGGCTGGGTCGGCCAAAGCCGCGCCTCCGCGCCACGCGAAGCGCGCACCCGCGCGCCGCAGAGGACGACTCCTCGGGCCAGACGACGAAGAGCCAAGCGCAGCTGCCTTCGCACCCCTGCGGGGGACCCGATCCGAATCCGCTCAAAACGGATCCCTCGACCCCTCCCAGGGCACCCACTCTGCCCAGCTCTGCGGGCCGCGCCCGGCCGTGGCGGCGCGAGGGCCCCACGAAGGCCCCAAAACGGCCCACGAAACCCCCACGGAAACCTCCGAGCACCTCGCAGCCACCGACTCCTGAAGGTAGGACAGGGGTGTGGCATAGAGGGGTGGGTGTGGTGCCAGTGCTGAATCTGGCGATGCACCTATCGTAGATTACATCTCCGTTTCCGCGATTGGCACCACACCCCTTTGCGCCAACCCCTTCTTACCTCCAGGCTACTCTGCAGCAGCGGCGGCGGCGGCGGCGGCCCCGCCGCCGCCCTGCAGCTCGCAAAGCAGCCCCAGGCCGCCGGCGTCGCGCAGGCCCACCAGACCGCAGCCAAGGCGCAGCGTGCCCGGCCGGAGGCTGCCGGCCTTGCCCGCCCGCACGTGCGCGTGCAATGAGAGGAGCGAACTGTGTTCCGAGCAGCTGGGTCGGAGGAGGAGGGGGAGGGGGAGGGGGACAAGCTAGGTGCGCTCGCGTCATATCTGACGTCCTACCCCTCCCTCCCATCCCTTACCATGGCGCTGATTTTCTCTATCCGCGGACGCGTGTCGTAGCGGACCTGTGGCTCCGCGCGCGCGTGCGTAGTGGGTGGTGGTGCACGTGCGTGCGTGCGTGCGTGCGTGTGTGCGTGGTTGTGGTGGTGCTGGTGCTGGTGCTGGTGCTGGTGCTGGTGCTGGTGCTGTGCTGGTGGTGGTGCTGGTGCTGGTGGTGGTTGTGATGGTGGTGGTGGTGGTGGTGGTGGTGGTGGTGGTGGTGGTGGTGGTGGTGGTGGTGCGGCGCGGTGGTGGCGGGCGGATGGGCGCGCGAGAAAGAGGCCCGCGCTGGGGCGAGAACGCCATCCTGAACGACGGAGGCCAAACACCGATCCGAAAATGAGGCCCACGCTGCAGCGGGAGCACGATTCGGAACGATTCGGGAGCAGAAATGAGGCCGGCGCCTCAGCGAGAGCATCATTAAAGAAAAAAAACGCATGCGAAAACCCGTTTCCCGGGAATCCTGTGTGTAAAAAAACAGTACGCGGGGTGCGTTCGGCCCGAAAATGACGCCGGCGCCTCAGCGAGAGTCGTTTCCCGGGGGGGAGGAGGGAGAGGAAGAGGAAGAGGAGGTCG
Organism: Prorocentrum cordatum; assembly: GCA_963575745.1. NCBI lineage: Eukaryota > Dinophyceae > Prorocentrales > Prorocentraceae > Prorocentrum > Prorocentrum cordatum. The sequence goes on along the minus strand of CAUYUJ010020790.1, from coordinate 88,089 downwards.
AGGCGTGGGTGGGGAGAGGGCTGCCCGCCCCTCCGCGCTGCCGCCGCCGCCACAATCGTCGTCGTCGTCGTCGGCGGCGTCGGCGGCGGCGTCGTCGCCGCCGTCGTCATCGTCGTTGTCGTCCCTCGTCGTCCTCGTCGTCTTCGTCGTGGTCGTCGGCGTCGTCGTCGTTGACATCGTCGTCGTCGTCGTCGTCAGCGTCGGCGTAGTCGTCGTCGTCGGCATCGGCGTCGGCGTCGTCGTCGCCGTCGCCAACCGTCGCCACCGCCGCCGCCAACGTCGTCGTCGTCGTCGTTGTCGTCATTGTCGGCGTCGTCGTCGTCGCCGGCGTCGTCGTCTCTCGGCGTCATCGTCGTCGTCGTCGGCGTCGTCGGCGTCGGCGTCCGTCATCGTCGTCGTCGTCGTCGGCGTCGTCGTCGTCGGCGTCGTCGTCGTCATCGTCGTTGTCGTCCGTCGTCGTCGAGCAACTAACTAAGCAGAGGCATCTATAACAGAGAAGGCGTGATCCACCGCCGCTTTACTGTGGAAAATTCCCCCCCTGCTCCTCCGGAACCCGGGGCTCTCCACCCCTCCGAAAATCCCCCCCCTGCTGAACCCCCCCCCCTCCCGGCAACCCCCCCCCATCCCCCCTCCGGAAAACCGAAGGGGGTCACTACCGGTTCGAACCCCCCCCCTCCAGAAAACCTGGGGGGGTCACTACAGGCTCGAGCCCCCCCAGAAAACCAGAGGGAAGTCACTACCGGTTCGAACCCCTCATCCCCCCCCCAAAAACCCGGGGGGGGGGGTCACTACCGGTTCGAACCCGCCTCCCCCCCCCCTCCAAAAAACCGGGGGGTGTCACTTCCAGTTCGAACCCCTCCCCCCCCCACGCTCACCGCCAGCAAACGACTCCCGGGTCCCTACCACAGTCCGCACCACATCCCCCACTGCTGTCCCTAGCACCACTGTCCTCACCACCACTGTCCCCACTGTCCCCACCACCGTCCCCACTGTTCCCACCAGTGCCCCCACCACTGTCGCACTGTCCCCACTGTCCCCACCACTGTTCCCACCACGGTTCCACTCTCCCCACTTTCTCCACGGCCCCAACCAGTGTCCCACTGTCCCCACTGTCCCACTGCCCCACTGTCCCCGCCGCTGTCCCACTGAGCTGTCCCACTGTTCCCACCACTGTCCCCACTGTCCCCACCACTGACCCCACTGTACCTCTGTCCCATTGTCCCACCGCCGTCCTCGCCACCGCCCTCACCAGTGTCCTCACCACCACTGTACCCTCCACTGTCCCACCCACCACATTCCCACTGTCCCCACACCACTGTCGCCACCACCACCCTCCCGACCACTGTCCCACTGTCCCCACTGTTCCCACCAGTGTCCCCGCTGTCGCCACCAGTGCCCCCACCAGTGTCTCACTGTCCCCACTCTCCCCACCATTGTCCCACCACGGTCCCGCTCTCCCCACTTTCCCCACGGTCCCCACCACTGTCCCACTGTCCCCACTGTACCCACGACTGTCCCCACTGTCCCCGCCGCTGTCCCACTGTGCTGTCCCACCGTCCCCACTGTCCCCATCACTGTCCCACTGTCCCCACTGTCCCCACCACTTTCCCAACTGTGCTACTGTCCCACCACTGTCCTCACCAGCGTTCCCACCACTGTCCCCACCACTAACGTCCCCACCACTGTCCCACTGTCCCCACCACTGTCCCGCTGTCCCCTCGCCACTGTCCCCACCACCACCGTCCCCACCACTGTCCCACTATCCCCGCACCACTGTCCCCACCACCACCGTTCCCACCACTGTCCCAGCATCCCCACCATTGTCCAACTGTCCCGAGGAGCGGAAATCGTTTGCCAGCGGCGAGGGGGGGGAGGGGTTCGAACCGGTAGTGACCCCCGGTTTTCGAGGTGTGGGGGGGGGGGTTCGAACCGGTAGTGACACCCCCCCTGTTTTCATGATGGATTGGGGTGGGGGGAGGGAGGGGTTCGAACCGGTAGTGACCCCCCCCCCGGTTTTCGAGGGGGGGGACGGGTTGGGAACCCCCAGTGACCCCCCCCCCGGTTTTCCGCCAGCAGCGGTAGAACACTTTCCTATTCCAGGATTCCCCAGGCGAAGAACGTAGTCGCGGTTGTCGGCTGACGACAAGCCGAGATCTGCGGGGGAACAGCAGGGCTGCGAGAGCCTCCAACTACTCAGCAATTTCCTTCCCCTGCCCTGCATCCCCAAGCGTAAAAGCAAGCAATACCTCCCAGGCGATATCGTTAGAACCGAAAACGTTAATTTTTCTCGCCGACCCCCCTCTGGCGACATCATTAGCATATAGTACAACTTGAAACGTTGCTGGCCCAACGGGCCAGAGGCGTGCCAAGACCTCTGGTAACAATTGACAATATTATAGATCGCGCGCGCGTGGCGGCTACTGGGGGTCCCGGAGCGAGAAGTGCCCTGGGAAGGTCCGATCCTCGGCAGATCGACGGCAGGGTTCTGCCAGAGATGCCGGATCTCTTGGGCGCGGCCCTGCATGGGGGCCTCCGAAACGATCCAGTAGCGGCCCAAGAAGCCGCCACGGCCCCACGGCCCCACGGCCTGAGGCCAAGAGCGCTCCATGATGGCCCCAGATGACCTCAAGATGGCCCAAGAGGCCCCCAACACGCTCCAAGAGGCCTCCAAGAGGCGTCCCAGGAGGGCCCCAAGAGGCAAAAATTATTGATGTCCCATTAGTGTTTGAAGGATTCGGCGTTCTCGCCTTGTCAGCTTCCCGACGCTCCCAGACAAGAGCTTCGAAGAGGGCCCCAAGACGGCGCAAGAGGGCCCCAAGACCGCCCAAGCAGCCTCCAAGACGAGCCAAGAGACCTCCAAGACGGCTCCAAGAGGGGGCCTGGATTGCGCACCCGAACGGACTGTTCGAGCTTTCTGCCCCAAGATGCTCCCAAGAGGTCCCAAGAGGCCCCCAAGAAGCCCCAAGAGGCCCCCCAAAGGCCCCCAGAAGCCCCTAGAGGCTCACAAGAGGCCCCAAAATGCCGTCACGAGGCCTCCCCAGAAACTCCAACAAGCCTGCCAAAAACGATTGCTCAGACAACACCGCAGGAGTCTGCGACGAACCCCCGAAACCAACTCCAGTCACTGCGTCACCTCCAGCGCACCCCACGCAGCACCTCAAGAAAACAGCCCCCGCCCAGCCGCACCGCATTGACAACGATCACTCGGGCAATCGACAGCGGTGCGACAATACGGGCTGGCGGAACGAGCGAAGCGATTCAATCATGAACGCGTATTTCCGCCGCTCGCCTGTGGGAAAGGCCACCGAGAGGCCAAAAGAAAGAAGGTCGAAATGCCATGAGAATACCAATGCGAACCAATCGGACATTGCCTCCCGAGAACTCCGGAGACATCCGGGGATCTCCGGAGACCTCCTGCTCAGCGGGGGCGGGAGATCCCAGGGATACACAATTTTGCAAAGCGTCCCACGCTCTGTGGGGGAAAGGGACGATCGGCTCCCGTCCGGAAGTCAAGCAGTCGGGAACTGGGGGCGCACTCTGCTGACCTAGCTCCCCCTGGGGAGGTCGCCATCAAGCCACCCACACCAGCCCAGTGCGAGCGGCCAGGTGGTTGGTGGTTGGCTTCCCCCGACCCTTTGCCCCTCCAGCATGTTCAGCAGGGCCTCCCTCGAAGCGCAGCCTTCACTCTGGTCAGGCTCCTCGGGCCGAAGGAGATGCTCCTCCTCCTCCTCCTCCTCCTCCTCCTCCTCCTCCTCCTCCTCCTCCTCCTCCTCCTCCTCCCCCTCCTCCTCCTCCTGAATCATCCTAGAATTATCCTCCTCCCCTCCAGACACCTCACAAAATCTTGGAACACATCCAACCGAAAAATCCGGGCCCTCCGAACAACTCCAGCAACCAACACCGAAAACATCCGTCCAGAAGACTCCGAAATCTTCCACAACACCACCGACAACTTCCGACGACATAACCCCCGAGAACCACTGAAAACCTCGCCGCCGCCGAGAGGAGGAGAAGCAACAGCAGCAGCTGGAAGAGGACACTGTCGGCCTACACAGGCTAAGGCGGCTGGCCCCTTGATTCAAGAGAGGCCTAAGACCCACTGATCCTGCAATGGTGACAAGTGGTTAACAACTCTGCTGGAAAACAAATCTGTGTTGGCTCTAGCCAAACTCGAACCGAGACTTCATCCAAGATCCGCCTGTGACTGAACGACCGTGTAAGACTCCACCATGGGTGGAAGGCTGAGCGAGTTTAAGGCGTGCGGGTCGGAGGCAGAGGGCGGTGGCGAAGAGGGCAGACTGGACGGGCTGCTGGGAGGCAGGAAGAACAACAATCAACACCAGCTCGACCCCCTCCTCAGGTGACCGTCTCTCCCAAGCCTTTCTATAGAAAGTCCAGGGGGACGGGGGGAAGAGAGCACACTGGGGGCAAGCAGCACGTCATGGGGCAAAGGAACCAATGTCATCCTCCATCCCGCGCCTCCCGTGGTGGGCGTGTGCATGTGTGTGGCCGCCCAGACAACCGTGTGGCCGCCCTCGTAGCCACCGATGAACACCGCCGCGGGTTCTACCCCGCACTCAGACCGAGCGTTTCGCACCAGCAGTGGAATCGGCCCCGACGTGCGGACAGGCGACTACATCATAGCCAGGGACGACGAGGGCGCACCCTCCGCACGTTGACATGCACAGGCTGACGAAACGGGGGAGCGTCTCTGGCCTGACGTCTCACCTGGCGCAGTAATAGCACCAGCGGAAGAGATCGGCGCAGGGCCATTTCACTGCGCCAAAATTCAGCGCGACTGGGTCATGATATGGGACGGGGGAGACTGCACACACCTGGCTTGGGTCATTCGTGGTGGCCGCCCCCCCAGCGGCGCAGCAACAGCCGCGGCCTACAGCGTCACGGGTACAGGCCAGAGAGGCGATGCAGACCGAGCTCCTCTCGACGCCCTGGCCTGGCGAGCCGCGCGCGCCTACAATGCCGCCGACTGGTCCAACTGGCCCAGGGGCAGCAGAGGAGGGCACTCTGTTGGCGCGCAGGGAGACGCGTCGTCCTGGAGCGGAACAACCCCCGCTCCAAGCCCCGAGGCTTGGGGAAGCGACTCCGCGCACCACCGGCGTGATTGACATGACCCGCACGACAGCCTCTACCGCGCACCCCAGTGCGACATCAGTGCGACATCAGCTGGTCAGAAGTCATCAACCGCCTCAAAAGCACCTGCGGGGCAATGTTACAGAACCGGGCCTGTGAGGAGCGAGATGGTAAACCGAAAAGCAAAAGGCGCTACAACCCGGACGCCAGCGAGGATTCCTGCGGGCAATTCCTGGCCGACCTCCACGAATCCTACTATGACATTCGGGCCTCCTGCCGCTAGCGTCGCATCTCGGTCGACTGGGATGATGTGTGGCGCCAGCAGCAGGAGCGACAGACATACAGGCGGGGGGAAGGGCAAAGGTGGCGAGCACGCCAGCGACGCCTCGTGGCCCTTCGGGGACCAATCTCGCCTGCGAGAAAATTGGCCACAGCCAGGACCACCGTGAAGGTACTGGCCCCTGGACTGGCGCGCGTGGACTCAGGATGCTCAGGGTTGGCCCCTCTCGCGGCCCACGCTGCCGCTCGGTCGGGCGCGAGTCGCGCCATTCCGGGCGCAGCCCCCGCTGCGTCCTACGCCGTGCACTTACGTGGCTTCGACTTCCTTGGGTGCCTGCCCCCCAAGGTGGGCACCTTCAGGGTCACGCTCCTAGAAGCCGACGGTGCCGTGCTGGGTGCCTGCCCCCCAAACTGAACGCCTGTGCCGACTGGACAGTGCGCCGATCAGGTGCTCCTGGTGAATGTGCTGCCCCCCGAGGTCATTGGCCCGCCATCCTCCGCCCTTGTCCCGCTCGGGTCGCCTACCCCCCAAGGTGGGCGCCCTCTGTTCCCTCGCTTGTCCTTGCACCGATCAAGTGTTTCCTCCCGCGTGCTGCCCCCTTAATGTGGCATGCCCTCCCCCCCCCCTCAAGCAGTGTTATGACCTGGCTGGAGCGTTCGACCCACAAGGTGGACTCCCTCTTTCGCGCAAGTGCTGGGGACGTCATGCTGTTCGCCCAGGTGCCAACCAGCCGTGCTGCGCGCCGGGTGCTGCCCTACGCGCTACCCCCGCCGGCTGCGCGCTGGGCGGCCTTCCCCAGATTCTTGCCGGGCCGCGCCTGCCCAGCTGCTGAGTATCGTTTCACCGATCCCCATCCCGAGTGGCGTGGCCTTGGCCACACTGGCCGGTTTACCCCACTCGATGGGATATAGGTCGTTCCGTTCGGGTTTCGAGGGGTGTATCCCCAACTGGGGGGTAATTTGGTAGGGGGTCTCGAAGGGGATGGGGATGGGGATGGGGGTCGGATAAACGATACTGAGCTGCTCTTGCAGCCGAGGGCCCCTGCCTTGCCTGCCCTGTGGCCAGGCGCCCCCGCCACGCCCGGCTGCGATGCGTGCACCGGCCGGGTCGTTGGCTCCTCCCTTTCCCTTGCTCCTGCCGCCCCCCGCCGCCTGGGCCTTCCCTGGCGTTTGTAGGTGGCCGCTCGCCCCGCTGCGCCGCTGCGGCAGTTCATGTGCTCAGCAGCTCAGCAACCCGTGGGCTCCGCGTTGCAGCGCTGTGCTGCAGCACGCCGTCCGCAGCCCTGTGGCTCCCCATACAGACGCTCAAAACGTGTGTGCATCCTGCTGGCGCCGAACCTCTGCAGCCGAGTCTGGCGCCAACGGCTTCGTGACGGAAACTCGGGTGTTCACACTTTCGCCGCGATGGGCCGCGTGCCGCTCCCCCTCCTGACGTTTTGGTTCGCCTCGCTCCTCGCTCTTAGCGCCAGCAGTCTTGGCTTCAGCCCGTGGGTGTGGTCGCGATGCCGCTCCGCGCCCACTGCCAGGTCGCCGCAGCACATGCTGGCCGCACCGACCACTCATCCTGAAACTCTTTGCGCGGTGACTGCCCCCTCCCCCGCCTGTTTTCTGCGGTCGCCCTCTTCCTCATTTCCCTCTCTCGCTGCCGGTTAATTCGTACGCCGCGCGTCCCCAGCTACTAGAGCGCGCGAGCGGATTGCCTCTGCCGCGCTGCGACGTAAAAAGTGTGCGCATGTGTGTATGCGCGTGCGTGCTTGCATCCCGGAGGAGTGAAGAAGAGGAGGACGGAGGGAGGGAGGGAGGGAGGACGAAGAGGAGGGAGGAAAAGGAGGAGAGAGAGAGAGAGGAGGAGGAGGAGGAGGAGGAGGAGGAGGAGGAGGAGGAGGAGGAGGAGGAGGAGAAGGAGGAGGAGGAGGAGAAGAAGGAGGAAGAGGAGGGAAAAAGAGGATCAGGGAGGAGAAGAAGGAGAAGGAGGAGAAGGAGGAGAAGGAGGACGACGACAACGGCCCTGGCCTCGATCGCCCGCTCGCTTGAATAGCCCGCCCGCCAGCCCGATCCACTCGCTCTAGTGTCCCATCCAGCCCGCCCGCTTGAATGCCCCGCCAACACGACCGAAGCACCCGCTTTGATGTCCCGCCCGCGCGGCCCGCCCGCCAGCTTTGATGCCCCGCCCACACGACGACGATGACGACGAGGGAGTACACCCCTGGCGTAGGCTTACTGTCGGGAACTTGTGCTCAGCGTGTCGCGGCGGCGGCCCCGGCGACACGCTACGCCATGCGAGCGGGTAGCGCGTCCCTCCGCTCCGCGGGGCGTCAGGCTCGGGAAAGGCTCGGGACGTGGACGCGGACCCAGAAGTGAAGAATAGCGTGTCGCGCCGCAGCGTGGAGACCAAATCCACGCGCGAAAGCCAGCGCTCGGGGGGACCCTGTGGGCACGCAACAACAAAGCCACCCTGTGTTTCTCAATAGTTCTGGGTCCCCGGACTACAAGTACCCCCTGGACTACAAGTACCCCCTGGACTACTCCCCGAACTACAGGTACCCCTCCCCCGGACTACAGCGGACTACAGGTAGCCCCCCCCCCCCCTCCCCCGGACTACAGGTAGCCCCACAGGACTACATCCACGCGTGCGTTGACGCGTGAACACGCGTTCCCCCCCAGACTGCAGGTACCCCCCAGACTACAGGTAACGGAAAGAGCGAGGTACGAGTGATGACGTTCTGGTGTGGGGCGAAGCCCTTGAGGGGGGGTTCCAGGGGGGGGCGTAGGGCGAGGGAATGGGCGTTAATGGCCGATTTCGGGTTTTCCCTCGGGTTAACGGAAAGAGCGAGGTACGAGTGATGACGTTCTGGTGTGGGGCGAAGCCCTTAAAGGGGGGGTTCCAGGGGGGGGGCGTAGGGCGAGGGAATGGGCGTGAATGGCCGTTTTCAGGTCTTCCCTAGGGTTAACGGAAAGAGCGAGATACGAGTGATGACGTTCTGGTGTGGGGCGAAGCCCTTAAGGGAGGGTTCCAGGGGGGGTGGCGTAGGGCGAGGGAATGGGCGTTAATGGCCGTTTTCAGGTTTTCCCTTGGGCTTTTGCATGTTGGTTGCATTCCCCCCCAAGACGGCCAGAGAGCGCTCCAAGAGAGCCCAAGACCGCCCAAGACGGCCCAAGAGACCCCCAAGAGGCGCCCAAGAGGCGCTCAAGGGGCGTCCCAAGAGGGCCCCAAGAGGCCAAAATCATTGATTTTCCGACGGGAAACGTGCATGTTTAGCATATACGGCTTTTCGGCTTTCACGGCGTTGACGACGGCCCAAGAGGCCCCCAAGACCGCCCCAAGACGGCCCAAGAGGCTCCCAAGAGGCCCCCAAAACGGCCCAAGAGGGCCCCAAGACGGTCCAAGAGGCGCCCAAGACGGCCCACGAGGGCCCCAAGACGGCCCCAAGAGTGCGACCACAAACCGAAAAGTTTAGCCTTTCGCCCCAAGACGCTCCCAGGAGGCCCCAAGAGCCCCTCAAGAGGCCCCCAAGAGGCCCCCAAGAGGCGTCCCAAGAGGCCACCAGGAGGCTAAAATCATTGATTTCCTATGGGACAAGGTGCATTTTTAGCATACAAGGCTTTTCGGCTTTCACGGCGTTGAAGACGGTTCAAGAGGCCCCAAAGACCGCCCCAAGACGGCCCAAGAGGCTCCCAAGAGGCCCCCAAAACGACCCAAGAGGGCACCAAGACGGCCCAAGAGGCGCCCGAAGACGGCCCCAAGAGGGGGACCACGAAACGACAAGTCTAGCCTTTCGCCCCAAGAAGCTCCCAGGAGGCTCCCAGAGCCCCCCAAGAGGCCCCCAAGAGGTTCCCAAGAGGCCTCCAAAAGGGCCCGAAACGGGCCCCAATAGGACTCCTAAGAAGGCCCAGAGACGCCAAATAAAAAGCGATCGGTAACGCAAAATGCTCTTCACACCAAGGCTCCCAAGAGCGAACGGTGACGTAAACAAGCTGATAAGACCAAGGCTCCCAGCAGAGAGCGGTGACGTAACAAGTTCCTGACACCAAGGCCCAGCCAAGGTTCAGGAACGGGCGTCAACGCAACAATCTCTGAACACCAAGGCTCCCAAGAGCGAGGGGTGACGTGACAAGCTCTCAACGCCAAGGCTCCCAGTACGAACGGTTGTGCGAGTAATTTCGGTTTCTCTTTCTGAAGCGCTCTTTCTGTTTCTGTGCCGGGCCAGGTACCCTTCCCCCGGACAACAGGTACCCCACCCCGGACTACTGGCCCCCCCCCCTGGACTACAGGTACCCCTCCCCAAGACTGCAGGTACCCCCCCCGGAATACAGGTACCCCCAGAACGATTGAGGAACACAGAGCACTTCGTCTGACGGCCACCCTCACGCGGAGCCGAACGACGACGACGAGCGAGTCTTCCTGGGAGTCCTCCTCCCGGATGCGCAGCCACTCCTCCCAGAGGCCCAGGCGGCGCAACGCGCGCGCCGCAGCCTGGCGGGGCAGGTCGTCGTCGTCGTCGTCGTCATCGTCGTCGAGTCATCGTTGTCGCTGTCGTTGTCGTCGTCGTCGTCGTCGTCGTCGAGTCGTCGTCGTCGTCGTCGTCGAGTCGTCGTCGTCGTCGTCGTCGTCGTCGTCGTCGTCGTCGTCGTCGTCGTCGTCGTCGTCGAGTCGTCGTCGTCGAGTCGTCGTCGTCGTCGTCGTCGTCGTCGTCATCGTCGTCGTCGTCGTCGTCGTCGTCGTCGTCGTCGTCGTCGTCGTCGTCGTCGTCGTCGTCGAGTCGAGTCGTCGTCGTCGAGTCGTCGTCGTCGTCGTCGTCGTCGTCGTCGTCGTCATCGTCGTCGTCGTCGTCGTCGTCGTCGTCGTCGTCGTCGTCGTCGTCGTCGTCGTCGTCGTCGTCGTCGTCGTCGTCGTCCCTCCTCCCCTTCCCTCGCGCGGGAGGGAGAGCAGGAGGACGAGGTGGACAAGGGAGAGGACGAGGAGGACGGGAGCACGAGGAGGAGGAGGAGGAGGAGGAAGAGCGAAGGAAGGGGGAGGAGGATGAGCAAAAGGAGAAGGGGAAGGAGGAGGAGGAGGACGAGGAGGAGGAGAAGGCGAGCGAGGCCCAGAGCAAACCCAAGGTGCATGAGCGATGCTACAATACACCCTCTCGTCCCAAGTCCCTCTCATACGTTCCCATAAGTTCCCTTTTCACGACAAGGAGCGCCCCATTGAAAGACCAGCCCCAGTTCAGCCTTCCACATTGTCGAGGGCCCCGTTTTGAAAAGAAGTTGCCTTGCATCCTTCTGACGCATAATCAGGACGCCGAATAACGATTTCCATACAGTTCAACGAAATGTCCAACAAATTCCCCTGTCGAGGGAAGACCGCCCCCCACGCGTGCAACTGTTTCACAAATTTATGGTCGAGAATTTTCGCTTAGCGTGTCACTGCAGCGGCCCCGGCGGCGACACGCTATCCCTTGCAAACGGATACCGTGTCGCTCCGCTTCACAGGACGGGAGGTTGGGGAAAACCCGGGACATTGATGTTTGGGGACTGGGACGTCGACAGCGTGTCGCGCCGAAACGTGGTGGGCCGTAGACTTGTGGCCATGAACTTCGAGGGAGTCTTTACCGAGAATCCGTCCCCGATAAATGTCGGCCCCCAGGCCGAAAACGAGCCTCCAGAGACACGCCTTATCACAAAACTGCCTCGATTTGATCGTGACGACGGAACTCTGGACGTGTTGCTGTCCTGCACGTGGCAGGCCCGGCAGCCGACCGCCAGGTCAGGGACACGCTGGCCTGGGTCAGCGCCAACCCAAAGTCAGCCAGGGCCACAGCGCAAACCTCGGGCTGGCCCCACAATGGTTCCCAAACCTGGGTAAACGGAATGCCATGCCCGCCGCCAGGCCCTGTCCATCGAACAATTGTCATCCAAGATATGAACGCACGATCTGGCAAAAACTATCGATTTGAGAGAACGCGTGGGTAAAAAAAATACGGGATGCCTATTTTGTTTTTCTGGGTGGGGCAGTTGCCGTGAACAATATGGGGGTACGTCATCATCAGCGGCGGCAGCTTCGGCGTCGTCGTCATCCTCATTAGTATCACAATCATTATCGTCATCATCGTCATCATCATCATCATCATCATCATCATCATCATCATCATCATCATCATCATCATCATCATCATATTCAGAATCGTCATCATCATCGTCATCATCAACACAATCACCATCATCGTCAGCATCATCAACAACAACAGCAATATGACCATCAGCAGCAGCAGCATCGTCATCATAACCGTCGCCGTCGTTACCATCGTCATCGCCATTGGTACCGACCTCGTCCACATCATCGCCGTCAGCATCGTCCGAATCATCATTGTCATCGCCATCGGCATCAACATCGGCATCGTCACCATCATCACACGGATCATCAAAATCCTCCCCCCGCCTTTCTCCACCTCCTTTTCCTTCTCCGTCTCCTCCCGTTGTCCTTCATCCTTCGTCCTCCCTCCTCCCTCGTGTCTGACACAGAACACCCGGACTGATCGCGCGCGAAGCGCGCGGCCCACCTCCGAGGAGGGTGCCCAGAGTGCCTGCATCAATACCTCCTCCTCCTCCTCCTCCTCCTCCTCCTCCTCCTCCTCCTCCTCCTCCCTCCTCTGATCCTCCTCCTCCTCCTCCTATCCTCCTCCTCCTCCTCCTCCTCCTCCTCCTCCTCCTCCTCCCTCCTCCTCCTCCTCCTCCTCCTCCTCCTCCTCCTCCTCCTCCTCCTCCTCCTCCCTCTCCTCCTCCTCCTCCTGTGGTCGGCCCATACAGCCTCAGGCCAGAACCCGAGATCAGCGGCGGCTCACGTAGCCCGGAGCCGCCACAGCTGCGTGGGGCTCTTTTGTGGTCAGCCAAAGAACACGGGCGCCAGCGCCACACCCACTTGCCCGCCGGCCCAAACAGGCGGTGGATTACCCAAAGCAGCGTCGGGACTTCAGTTCCCCCTCACCTCCGAACGTTAGAGAGAGCGCGTTTCATCGGCTCTTGCCTTGGGAAAACTCGGCGGCGCGTTTCGAACTGGGGGGGCCCCCCCCCCAACATTCGGCACCGTCGATCAGAACCAGGGGGACCCCCCTCCCCCCGAACCCCCGGGGGTCAAAACCACCCCCCCTTCAGCGCCGGCGCCGGCGTCGGCGGCGCTGGCGGCGGCCAGCAGCGTCGACGGCGGGGACGCAGCGACGATGACCAAAGAGAGCCCGGGGGGGGGTCCAAACCCCCCCACCCACCCGCGCCAGCGCCGGCGCCGGCGCTGGCAGCCGACGGCGGGGACGCAGCGACGATGACCAGAGAGGGCCCAGAGGCCGCAGAGGGGAAACACAAATCGCCATATCGAGCCCGCGCCTCCCGAAAGCCACCGAGAGGCCCTTTGGAAGGTCCAGGAGGTTTCACAGATGCGCCTCAGACGCCCCCGAGACCCCTCTGACAAGACCTCAAGAGGCATTCATTAGAACTCTGACCCAAACCCAAAACACTGTGGCGGGAAGACCCGAGTGCCACACCACCACCACCACCACACACCACCACACCACCACCACCGCCACCACCGCCACCACCACAACCCACCACCACAACCACCACAACCCACCACAACCCACCACCACCACAACCACCACCATCACCACAAACCACTACACCACCACTACCACCAGAAACGCCACCAACACCACCAGCACCACACCCAACCACAACACCTCACAACCACCACCACCACCACCACAAACCACCACACCACAACCACCTCCATCACCACCACCGCTACCACCACCACCACCACCACCACAACCCACCACCACAACCACAACCACCACAAACCACAACAACACCACCACAACCACAGCCACCACCACCACTACCAGCAGCACAGCCAGCCACCACCTCACCAGCACAAACCACCACCGCCACCACCACCACAAACCACCATACAAGCACCACCACCACCATAACCACAACCCACCACACCAGCACCACCACAACCACCGCCACAACCACCACCTCACCACCAGAACAACCTGCCACCACCACCACCACCGCCACCACCACCACCACCACCCACCCACCACCTACCACCAGCACCACCACCAGCACCACCAGCACCGCAACCACCAACACCACAGCCCACCACCACCACCACCACAAACCGTCACGCCATCACCACCACAAACACCACTACCACCACCACCACCACCACCACCACCACAACCAAAACCCAGCACCACCACCATCACAAACCACAACTACCACCACCACCACCACAGCCACCACCATCACCACCACAACAACCCACCACCACCACCACCGCTACCACAACCCACCACCACTACCACCACCACCACCAAAATCTGCCACACCGCCACCACCACCACCGCCGCAACCACCCCCATCACTACCAGCAGCACAACCCACCACCACCACCACCACAAACCACCACACCACCACCACCACCACCACCACCACCACCACCACCACAAACCAACATACAACCACCACCACCACCATAACCACAACCCACCACACTAGCACCACCACCACCACCGCCACAACCAACCCCGCACCACCAGAACAACCTGCAATCACAACCACCACCACAAATCACAACAACACCACCGCCACCACCACCACCACCACCACGACCTTCACAACCCACCACTATCACCACCGCCAGCACCACCACCACAAAAAATCACCACACCACAACCACACCATCATCGCCACCACCAGCACCACCACCACGACCCACCACCACCACCACAAACCACCACACCACCAGCACCACCACCACAACAACTACCACCACCACCACCACCACCCACCACCACCACAACCACCACCACCACAACAAACCACCACACCACCACCACCACAACCATAACCACCGCCACCACAACCACCACCACAACCCACAACCACAACCACCACCAAAACCACCACCAAAAGAAACCACCACACCACCACCACCACCACCACCACCGCCACCACCACCACCACAACCCACCACCATAACAACCACAAGAACCACCACCACCACCACAACCACCACGACAAACCACCACACCACCACCGCCACCACCACGACCACAGCCCACCACCACCACAATACCACCACCACCACCACCACCAGGAACCACCACACCACCACCACCACCACCGCCACCACCACCACCACCACCACCAAAACCTGCCACCACAACCACCACGACCACCACCACCACCACCACCACCAACAACCACCACGACCACCACCACCACCACCAACACCGCCACAACCACCACCACCACCACAGCCCACCACAGCCCACCACCACCACCACCTCAGAGAGGCCCCAAGAGACGCCCAAGAGGCGCCCAGGAGGCTTCACAAATGCCCTTCAAAGAAGGCCCTCGAGAGCCATCCGACGAAACCCCAAGAGGCATCCATAAGGACTCTGACCCAAAACCAAGGCACGGTGGCGGAGCGTCGTCGTCGCCGTCGTCATCGTCGTCACCGTCGTCCTCATCGACGTTCCCCGCCGCCGCCGCCAACCGTCTCAGGCGCCGGCCCAGAAAAGAAAGTCGTCGTCTTCATCGACGCTCCCCGCCGCCGCCGCCAGCCGCGGCCGACGCCGGCGCCGGCCCGAAGAGACGGGGAGAGGAGAAGTTGGGGAGGAGAGGAACGAGGAAGGGGGCGGGGGTTGAACCCCCTTCCCCCCCCCCCTCTCCGTCACGGGAGGGGGGGGTGGGGGGGGTCCGAAACCCCCCCCGCTTCAATCCAGGGGGGTGGGGGGGTCCCTCCAAGCGCCTACAGAACGCGCTCTTTCGAACGTTGGGAGGCCCCCGTAAGGTGACTCCGTTTAAAGAAGCCCTTCCAGTGTGGATCCGGGGGCCGGATCCGACTCTCGACTGGCTAGGCCGAGCGGCAATAGTCTCTCCCCAAGCTGCGCCCAGCAAGGGTAACGATCGGGCTGCTACCCGCCTGTTTTCCAGAGACGGCCGAAGCCCTTGGCACAGGCGCCTCCTTCCTCCTCCTCCTCCTCCTCCTCCTCCTCCTCCTCCTCCTCCTCCTCCTCCTCCTCCTGCTGCTCCTCCTGCTCCTCCTCCTCCTCCTCCTCCTCCTCCTCCTCCTCCTCCTCCTCCTCCTCCTCGTCCCGCTCCTCAGCAGTATAGTTGGCATCGTCTTCATCAGTATATTCATCCACATCAGTACCATCATCCTCATCATCCTCATCAGCATCATCATCATCATCATCATCATCATCATCATCATCATCATCATCATCATCATCATCATCATCATCATCAGCAGCATCATCAGCATCAGCATCAGCATCAGCATCAGCATCAGCATCAGCATAATCATCATCATCATCATCATCATCATCATCATCATCACCATCATCATCATCATCATGATCATCATCATCATCATCATCATCAGAATCGGCAACAGCAACAACATCGTCATCATCATCATCACCATCATCATCAGCAGCAGCATCATAATCGTCATCATCATGTTCATCATCATCACGTTCATCATAATCATCATCATCATCATCAGCAGCATCATCTTCATCATCATCAACACCATAAGTAGCAGCATAAGCAACATCATCATCATCATCAGCAGCAGCATCATCATCATCAGCATCATCAGCATCATCATCATCATCATCATCATCATCATCATCATCATCATCATCATCATCATCATCGTCATCATCATCATCATCATCCGTATCATCATCGTCATCGCCGTCACCCTCATCATTACGCTACCCAGGAACCCCACATACTTAATCTAAATCTTATGTGTTTGCTTATGAATAATCTATATATATGCACAATCCTGCAAAGCTTTGCGCCAGTGTCGTGGATAGCGGCCGAGCTGAGAGACCACCCCCTGCCCACCCCCTTTGGTGTCGAGAAAGTGCCACGCCTGCTAGCCTTTGCGCCAGTGTCGTGGATAGCGGCCGAGCTGAGAGACCGCCCCCTGCGCACCCCCTGTGGTGTCGAGAAAGTGCCACGCCTGCTAGGTTTTGCGACAGTGTCGTGGATAGAGGCCGAGCTGAGAGATCACCCCCTGCGCACCCCCTGTGGTGTCGAGAAAGTGCCACGCTTGCTAGGTGTGCGCCAGTGTCGTGGATAGCGGCCGAGCTGAGAGACCACCCCCTGCGCACCCCCTGTGGTGTCGAGAAAGTGCCACGCCTGCTAGGCTTTGCGCCAGTGTCGTGGATAGCGGCCGAGCTGAGAGACCACCCCCTGCGCACCCCCTGTGGTGTCGAGAAAGTGCCACGCATGCTAGGCTTTGCGCCAGTGTCGTGGATAGCGGCCGAGCTGAGAGACCACCCCCTGCGCACCCCCTGTGGTGTCGAGAAAGTGCCACGCCTGCTAGGCTTTGCGCCAGTGTCGTGGATAGCGGCCGAGCTGAGAGACCACCCCCTGCGCACCCCCTTTGGTGTCGAGAAAGTGCCACGCCTGCTAGGCTTTGCGCCAGTGTCGTGGATAGCGGCCGAGCTGAGAGACCACCCCTGCGCACCCCCTGTGGTGTCGAGAAAGTGCCACGGCTGCTAGGCGTTGCGCCAGTGTCGTGGATAGCGGCCGAGCTGAGAGACCACCCCCTGCGCACCCCCTGTGGTGTCGAGAAAGTGCCACGCCTGCTGGCCTTTGCGCCAGTGTCGTGGATAGCGGCCGAGCTGAGAGACCACCCCCTGCGCACCCCCTGTGGTGTCGAGAAAGTGCCACGCCTTCTAGCCTTTGCGCCAGTGTCGTGGAATAGGCGGCCGAGCTGGAGCCCACTATCACTGCCCACACCCCTTTGGTGTCGATAAGTGCCAACGCCTGCTAAGCCTTTGCGCCAGTGGGTCGTGGATAGCTGCCGAGCTGAGAAGACCACCCCCTGCGCACCCCCTGTGGTGTCCGAGAAAGTGCCCACGTCTATAGGTTTTTGCGGCCAGTGTCGTGGATAGCGACCGAAGCTGAGAGAACCACCCCTCTGCGCAGCCCCCTGCGGTGTCGAGAAAGTGCACGCTTGCTAGGTTTGGTGCACGCTTGCTAGGCTTTGGCGCGATGTCGTTGGATAGCGGCCGAGCTGAGAGACCCCCCCGCTGCGCACCCCCTGTGGTGTCGAGAAAGTGCCACGCCTGCTAGCCTTTGCGCCAGTGTCGTGGATAGCGGCCGAGCTGAGAGACCACCCCCTGCGCACCCCCTGTGGTGTCGAGAAAGTGCCACGCCTGCTGGCTTTGCGCCAGTGTCGTGGATAGCGGCCGAGCTGAGAGACCACCCCCTGCCCACCCCCTTTGGTGTCGAGAAAGTGCCACGCCTGCTAGGCTTTGCGCCAGTGTCGTGGATAGCGGCCGAGCTGAGAGACCACCCCCTGCGCACCCCCTGTGGTGTCGAGAAAGTGCCACGCCTGCTAGGCTTTGCGCCAGTGTCGTGGATAGGGACCGCGGTGAGAGACCACCCCCTGCGCACCCCCTGTGGTGTCGAGAAAGTGCCACGCCTGCTAGGCTTTGCGCCAGTGTCGTGGATAGCGGCCGAGCTGAGAGACCACCCCCTGCGCACCCCGTGTGGTGTCGAGAAAGTGCCACGCCTGCTAGGCTTTGCGCCAGTGTCGTGGATAGCGGCCGAGCTGAGAGACCACCCCCTGCGCACCCCCTGTGGTGTCGAGAAAGTGCCACGCCTGCTAGCCTTTGCGCCAGTGTCGTGGATAGCGGCCGAGCTGAGAG
>CAUYUJ010020790.1:2500-60000 GCA_963575745.1 Prorocentrum cordatum | reverse complement strand
ACGCTGGCAGCAGAACGAAGCACCGATTGGGCGCAAAGCCGCGTCGATCTTAAAGTCAGATCGTGGCCTGCAACTAACCACGAGCGCGAAACGCTAGGTGCAAAGTCTTGCCGAACCTTTCCTGCAACCTTCCCTGGCGGCGGGTAACGGCAGGGAGGTGATGGTGAGGGCGACTGCGGCATGCCAAAACCACCTGATGAAGGACCTGGCTCAGCGCACTCGGAACCTGGCCAGCTTTTCCATCAAGCGTTGACCACGCACCCGTTCCCCGCCTAGCACCCAGTGCACATGACGTCCTGGGCCACATGTTTTGAATTATCGGAATACGGGGGCGTGCAAACTTCTGTAAAGCCGCCCCCACCGGGGAATCGTAGCTCGTGTTCGCGTCGCGCGTGACGCGCATGCGAAGCTGTGCGCGGGTTCCCCTGGGTCACCGGGGTGGATCGGGAAAAAGAACACTCCCGTCTCTGCAGCGGCGGGCGGCGGGCGACTGACGTCGCGGTGTTGCAGCATCGCGGTGTCGGGGCTGAGTCGCCAGTAGTGCCACTGAAGGGCTGAGGGGGCTAGGCCACGAGCTGGGGATCTTCCTGGGCTGGGGCGTCTTGGCTGCCGGGCTCAGTTCGCCGCGCCACGAAACGACATACAGTCCACATATGCACTTGACCCCACGTTGGGAGGACACGTGGAACTGAGGACCATATCCCCAACCCACCCACCGACCCGCCCAACATGCACACAACTATCTAAGCGGCCTTCAAGAAAGCGGCGGAAAGGCAAAGCCGTCGCACCATCCTGCTGAGGCTCAAAATTTTCAGACAGGGTGAAGCGCAGATCCATCCACAGCGAACTCGAGAGAACAAGAAGATGCTGAAACCCCCATATGCCGTAAAACGTACAGGGTGGTGGAGGGGCACTGATTGGAGTCGAAGAAAACAACGACACTGGCGAAAAGGAACAGGAGGGCACGACCAGCAGCAATGGCGGATCTGTGCACTTGTCGCAAATGTCGCATGCTTCTCACATCTGCGAGCGGAAGCGGCACATTTCCGCTTTCGCACCATCTTGCTGGCCTGACTCGGCGCGACTTGAGCGGGTGCTCGGAGCCAGGGCGAGGCCCCATGGGCCCCAGTCGGTGCAGCGAGAATCTCGCTGCCGCAAAGGCGGCAGCAAATCCTCTCGCCCGATGTCAAGCATCGCGCCCGGCCCGACGTAGGCGCCCACCTGCAGGACCACAGCAAGTGCGCACCAGGAAGTACAGAGCCTGGCTCTTGAGCAGCAGCCATTGCGCGATGAGCCAGTCTGCATCGATCGGGCAAGGGTCGCGAATGCGGCCTGGCATCTGTCGCAGCCAGCAGCGCAACGCCGCCTTGGCCCCAGGCAGCACGTGTCCTCCGCGACAGAGATGGGCCAAGTGCAGCAGCGCTTAGCCGCGCTGCGTCCGCCGGCGTAGCTGAGGATGCTCCCTCTGCGCGTGAAGCCGCTCGAAGTAGTCCGACATCGCATAGTCGGCCGCCTCGCGGGCGCGGAGGCCGCGGCCCCTGCCAGCGGCCCAGGCCTTGAACTCGCCGACTTCGGCTGCATAGGTCGCCAAGGTGGCGGGCGCCACGCTGCACTCCACTGGGTTCCGTGGACGCAGGGCTGGCCCGCGTCGGAAGGCAGGCGGCTGCGTTAGTCGCTGCCTTCTGCCTCCCCTCGGCCGCGAGCTCACGCCCGCATTCGCGCCTGGGCTGCCCGACGCGTCGGCGACGAGCCGCCCCGGGACAACGTCGAGCTCCGGGCCGACTGGCGGGGCCGACTTCCACTCGTCCAAGCCCCTTCGCCGACGACGTCGGAGCCCAAGGTTGGCCGCCTCCGCGAAAAGTGCCCTTGTCAACGATGCGTCGACTCTGAGCACGAGCAGGAACAGGGAAGATGC
The DNA here is from genome assembly GCA_963575745.1 of Prorocentrum cordatum. Lineage (NCBI taxonomy): Eukaryota > Dinophyceae > Prorocentrales > Prorocentraceae > Prorocentrum > Prorocentrum cordatum. The sequence goes on along the minus strand of CAUYUJ010020790.1, from coordinate 58,085 downwards.
GATGACGACGGGCCTCTGCAGCAAAAAGAACATTCGAACTACGCTGAAACACAACTTTGAGCCGTGGATCCCTGCACGTCGCGAGGCTTACTTCCAACGAAACTGTTGCTGGTCATCATCCCAGACACGGAGCACGCCCGTCACAACGGCATGGAAACGACTCTTAAGGCACTTCACGGCAAGCTTCTCAAAACCACGGAGTGCCCCAATAAGACGAGTTGGCTTCTCAATGAGACCCTCCAAACCACAAGCGTGAAATTCAACAACTGAGATGCGCACGTCTGCCGGGAACTCCCGGATAGGCTCGAACCCAGAGAGGCGCGAAGTGAGCGGACTCTCCAGGGCGAAAGCCACATTCGATTTGAGACACTGTTGGATGACTTCGGAGGAGAACCAAGAATCCTGAGCGCCCAAGACGTCTTTCTCTCTGGCGACCTCGCGGCACCTAACCCCCCGCCTCGCGATGCTGAAGGCGCTGCAGGGAGCGCCAAGCCACGTGCACACACATAACTCTGCCACGCTGGATCAGCTCGCTAATGCACTGACGAACCCCTGGGTCAAGTAGATCATTTTCAAGACCTTCAAAGAGCTCTATACCTTCACCGCAAAGGACTCCAAGAGACGCCACGGCCCGCGCGAGGCCACCCCTGCCAGCGAAGAGCTCGAAGAAGACTTCACCCCCTCGAACTCGAGCGGTCCGACTTAGAGCGAGGTAGACCTGTGCATCCAGCAGGGGGCCCTGAGGCTAACCGTAGGAAGAGCAGTGGAGGTGGGGGACCCAGACGACCTTGTAGCACGCCTAGAGCACCCGGTAGACACCCAAGATGGAGTACCAGCGGGAGCAGAAGAGGAACATGCTGGGGGCCCCCTGGAGGGCCTCAATGATGTCGCCGCCGTGCTGGACCTCGCTGGGGCCCGCGTGGATAACGACGTCGACGTGCGCCAGAGGCCCCGTCAGAGACCGGAGCGTCTCTGGAGGCCACTGAGCCACCTGCGTGGACCTCGCGCATGGGTTCTTCGCCCCCGACCGCCCGCAGCTCGCGAGCGAGAGCGCCCGGCGCGCCACCGACAGGCCCGCGATGTCCAGCAGCGCGGACGATGGCCATATCTCGGCCTCCGCTCTCCAGGCCGAGGAGCTGAGCCTTCTCGGTCGTGCATCCGCCGTTGTCGAAGCGCCTCGAGCCCGCGCCAGTCGGGTCGCGAATCCCCTCGAGGTGTCGCGTCGACCACTGCATTTCGCAAGCAATCTGAAGCGCAGCAGCTCGCTGCCCAAGATAGCGCAGGCCCCGGCCAGTCTTCTCCGCGCCCCGCTCACGCCCGCGATCGAAGGCGCAACGGGCGACTAGGCTGTCGGAGAGGGACAGGGGCCGTTTGCGATGGCAGCGGGGATTCCTGCATGCCCTGCGGAGTCCGGTCAGCATCGCCCAGCTCTCCTGCGCGTTGATATGCTCGGCGGTGCCCCCCCACCTGCGCTCGAACAAGGTCCCCCAGCGCTCGGGTGGGTCCCAGGTAGCGCTGAGGGGAGGCACGCGGCTGGCATCTTCGCGAACGACCCGTTCACGAGTCGCCCTCTGCATCAAGACACCCAATAGACTCCCGATGGAGTCGCTCCAGTCGAGTGGGAACACGCGATGGGCATCCAGCGAGGGGGGCCGCCTGGCCGCCCCATGGCTCGCGACTGCCACCCAGCGGGGAGAGGCCGACGCCGTCGCACATGGCAAGGTACTCCACAGGCTCGACGCCGGCGCCAAGTCGGTCCTCGACGAACCGCCAGCGCGCGCGGTAGGCAGAGGCCCCCCGCAGCTCTGGCTCACGCGCGGTCGCCACGGCCAGGCAATAGCCGAGGTCGGAGAAGTCGGAGCAGCACGCCGTCCTCAGGCGAGGAGCTCCCGAGCCTCGCTGACAAAATGACCAATCCCGAAATGACCTTGATCTCCTGACGAACAGAAGCCCATATTCGGCAGCGCCTGCCCAGAGAGCGCTGAATAAACTGGTAGAGCGCCCACAGAGACGACAAGGCGGGCCCGTTCAGCATGAAGAGGCGAACTACGCGGCCGACCCAGACTCGAAGCACTTCGCCCCGAAGGCGTCGACGACGGAGAAGCTCCTTACCAGCTAAGGACACACGCAAAACTCGCCGAGGCTGATGGCGGAGCAGACGCCGGCGCCAATCGATGACGGCCGCCAAATGCTCGAGCGCGTGGGTCTGCTCAGTAACATCGCACGCGCGCATCTTCTTTTCGGAGCAGCGTCCCAAAACATAATGTGCATCCGAAGAGTCGGCAGCAGCACTCAAGGGCGCCGAGTTGTCGACATGCGCAGAGGCGATCGGGCTCGCGAAAGACATCCGCGGGGCTCGATGCTTTTCACGGGCGGCTCTAGGAAGACCCCCTGGGGCCCCCGAAGCGACAATGTGCGCGACTGCAGAGTGGCAAATATGGAGAGCCTACGCAAAACCCATGCTCAGCGCTCTGGAGCACGGGCACACAACAGTGGACTTCACTGGCACCATCGTCTCCAAGTCGTCGCCCCAGACCTCTGAGACACCGTAGACACCGGCCTCGCCTGGGACGCCCATGCCGAACCAGCTAGCCATCCCCCAATTGTCGAAGTGGTAGATGGTAGAACCCGCCCACGATGACCAAAGAACCCCCGGAGAAGGCGAACGGGGCGAAGCCGCCTTGGCCCTCGATGAAGTTTTGCTCCTCCTCGGCGTTCAACTCGGCATCGGCGATCTCGGAGAGCTCCGCCAAGCTGAGGCCCGCGTCCGCGAGCGCCGCAACGGTGCCCAAGTCGGCGCGGGGAGGGGCCCCCACTTCACGTCGGCGGCGCGGGCGTCGATGACGAGGCGGGCCACCCCAGTCTTCTTCCACGCGAACTAGGTCGCGACCCCGGGGAAAATGCAGCGCCTGAAGGTGATCAGCTGGTTCTTGCACAGCGCGTCGAAGCTTCTTTGAGCGCCGCAAATCTGGGCGCCAGTGCTGGGCGACAGACGCGCCAGAGAGGCGATCTGCCTCCGGCTCGGCACCGCTCCTCAAGATGCGTTTCGCGAAGAGCACGGCCCGCCGAAGTGCAGCAGGGGGGGGGGGGGGGGCGGGCTCCAGCGGAAGAGGAGTGGCGACGCCCTTCGTGACCTCCAGCCTGTGAGGAAGCTAGGGCGCCATGTGCCGCGGCTCCTGCGCGCGCGGGCCTTTCGCTCCCCGCGCTGCGTCGAGCGCGCCAAGCGGGGCGAGGCTCTCCGGGCGGTTGCCGCAAAGCGAAATGCGGTCGCCCAAGGGGTCGAGGATTGACAGCCGAGAAGAAGAGAGCCTGCCCGAGCCGCCAGAATACAAGCAGCGAGGGTCTGAACACACTCTTGTGCGATAGATGAAATTGAGCGAACGCACCGACCCCAGAAGACGCTTGTCTCGGCGCCCGGCCTGTCCGCGAAGACATCGCCACCGCCGCCCGGGCCGCGACGAGGACCCCCTGGCGAAACAAACTGGCAAGGGCAGTGGATCACCACGCCGTCGCCGACCGAGATCACGAAGACCACGGCGTTCAAAAATCGGAGCCCGAGGCAATAGACCGAAGGCCCCTCCCCGCGGAAAAGGGCAGCCCAGGGAACCGCCCAGGAAAACGTTCCCGCCCAACCCCGACTGGGGCCTAACTCTGACCTTTTGCCGTCTTCGGCGCCGGCCCCGCGACCACCGCCCTTCGGGCCCTTCGGGCCCTTGGGGCCACTCCGTCTCTTGTCCTCGGCGGCTCGCTCCTCCCGCGGCAGCCGCGTCTGCTTGAACGCGAAGGCGCGCTAGCGCTGCTTCTCCGCAACCCACCTCGCGAACCTCGGAACCGCGACCCGGCCCTTGTCCTCGGTGGCGCCTGCGAACATGTATCCCAGACCGCTGTAGTCCAGGTGCCTGGCATACTTCTCCACCGCGAGCTCATGCTGGATGAGCCCCCTGACCAACTGCTCCGCCATGGCAGAGTTTACCAGGTTGATTTGGTCGCAGGCAACGCGCAATCGCAGCGCTTCCAGGACGATACTGCGATCATGCGCGATGCCACTGTTGGCGGAGACCCCAGACGCCGAGCACCAGCTCTGATGATACGCGCCGAACGAGCCGTCGGTCGCGTCGCGGACCCCCACGAGATGCCCCTCGACGGCGCGCGGGCCCGGGAAAGGGAAGTCGTCGAAGCTGGTCTCCTCCAACTTCTCAGCGGCCTTCTTCGCGCGAGTGCACCGCCGACCACCCGCCGAACGAAAGGTGCCCAGCAAGCGATGGTCGCCTCCTCCGCCGCGACGGCTCTCCCAGGTCTCCAGGTCGGCACTGTTGACCCGCTCGACGTGCACCTCCGAGCTGGCAGCGAGCTGGCGTCCGCCGCATCGAGCTGCACCACGCCCTTGGTCTCGCGCAGCAGCGCTCGCCCCGGGTCGCCCAGCACGCCAGGCTCGACCATCCCGCCGAGAATCGGATGCGAGGTGCTGCTGACCACCCAGACCTCCTCTGCGTCGACCTCGATGTCCTCGCCCGCAGTGTCCGCCAGGACTCGAGCTCGAGCGACGGCTTCGCTGAGCTCCCGCACGGGGACCGGGTCGAAAAGGAAGCAATCGTTCCGACATCTGTCTGGCACTGGTCGGCCTCTGGCAAGCAGCTCGAACCTGACCGTGGACGTGTCAAGAATCTGGAGATCACCCGTCGGCGTGAGAACAACCCACCGTCCCGCTGTGACACGCACGACGATGACACGGTGGTGCCACGTGAAATTTGGATCCTCACCGAAACGTACCACAATCTGTCGTTCCTTGATATCTCAAGCACTCACTGTATATCAGCTATACGAAGAGATGATGGTGTCGCAGACCCACTGCGAGTACGTATCTGAACTGCTGGCTCCCGAACCACGATACGCTGCTGTCGACCTTGGGCACGAGAACACAGACGACCAAAGAGCAAGCCGATCGCGAAACTGACCAGCGAGAAACTGAACGTGACGCTGAAGCAGAAAAAACAACTGATCATCCGATTGAACTGCAACTGAAGCCCCTCCAATTGTCGAGTCATAAACCGCTCCACGTGCTGACACCCCGAATCACTTCCGGTTTCACCAAATGCAGCCTCAAAATGACAATGGCACGTCGGCTCCGGATTCGGAGCGTTGAAAGAGATAATGTCTCGCAGGACGGCGCCAACATAATGAAGATCCAGAAGGAAAGTCGTGTTGCCGCAACGTCGGCCGGGCGGGCCTTCTCGAGCAAAAGAAGGACCACTGACGCAACCTGTAGGGCTACGTCTGTGTCCGAAGGCCTCTCGTCCTGTGGAAAACGCGTAAGAACTGACATATAACAGAAAACTGTGTAGCATTGTGTGTTCTCGCGTGGAACGACATTGCATGGTGATTTATCAAGTCTCGTGCATGGGGACAAGTGGTAGCAAAGTCTGGTAGAGCAGCACATACTAAAATATTGTACAGAACGAATATAGTATCCTATAATACATTGCTCGACCGGGTGAGGAGGAGAAGGAGGAGAAGGAGGAGGAAGGGGAGGAGGGCGAGGAGAAGGGAGGCGAGAAGGAAGAGGCTGAAGTACTTGCGAGATCCGTGGTGGCACTGTTGGACACTGGCGAAGAGGTGGAGGACGAGGAGGCTCTGGCAATGGAGGAGAAGGAGGACACACATTGTTTACAAGCGGCTTATATTACTCGAACTAAACACCGAAAACGGGGATCTCCGGATCTGGAATCGGTCGAGCGCCGTGGTCCCCCTTGGTCCCTCGTGGCCGCCCGTGGTCTCCCGTGGCCTCCCATCGCATTAGCATCATTAAGATGACAGTTACGACTTTCCGCAGTCGTGTTAGCTTCAGTATTCGCTGTAACCTTCGTTTCGATGCTGGTGTGACTTCTAGGAGTAGCAGCAGCATATAAATACTCGCATGTGTCTTGGCAGCTGAATTGGTATGAGTCTGAGGCCGCGCTCCCCTCTCGCAGCGAAGAAGTCCGCCATGAGCACGGACAGACGGGCACGGTGCAGTTCCCACCTTTCTCTGGGCGCCCTGCCAAGGAATCCGATGTTCGAAAACATACGGAAGCACACGGAAACTCGCGAAACCGTTGGAAGCATGCGCAACCGTAGAGAACAAAACTCGTACAAAAACTAATGAATCATATAGATATACAGATGTATATATATATATAAATAAAGAGAGAGAGAGAGAGAGAGAACAAAAAAAAAAAAAAAAAAAAAAAAGAGAGAGATCGAAAGCAGCAGCAAACAGTTGGAAGCTGTGTCATCCACCCTTCGGGCGGCCAGCCTCATCCTTGAAACTTGGTCCTAACACGTAGGCGGAGAGGAAGGAAGAGGGAACAGGGAGAAAATCACCCCTAAACGTCCAAGCGCGCCGAAAGAACGGAGAGGAAGGGCGAGGTCAAGCTGAAGAGGCCAGCACGCACGGTTCGACAAGCAAGGAAGCTCACGAGCGAACGAAAACGCACGACGGCGGTGGACAGGGCGGTGACAGCGACGACGACGACGACGACGACGACGACGACGACGACGACGGAGGGAAGAGGTAGAAGGGAGGGGGGAGGAGGAGGTATGAGCACAGCGAGAGAAGAGGGACGGAGGCGGTGGGTGGAGGTACGACGACGACAGCGGCGGCGGCGGTGACGACGGCGGCGACGAAGACGACCGCGGCGACGACGACAACCGCCGACGACCGCGGCGACGACGATAACCGCCGCCGCCGCCGCCACCGACGACGACGACGACGATGACGACGACGACAATGACGACGACGGACCGCGGCCGGCCCGAGAAGCGCGACGAGCGGCCAGCCGCGGGCGCCTGGCGCTTGGGGCTACGGCTGCGGCCCGCCGGGGCGCCGCGGCCGCCGCGCACGTCGTCCATGGCACGGAGGGGGGGGGGGAGGGAGGGAGGGAGGACGGGAGGGGGGGTGGGAGGGGCGGAGAGGGGGGGAGGGGCAAGCTAGGTGCGCTCGCGTCATACCATGGCGCAGATCTACTCCCTATTCGCAGAATCGAATGTCGAAGCATGGCGGCGGAGCATTACATGGCGTAGCATGGCGTTGAAGATCAATGCGTAGCCTGACATAGCATGACGTGGCGACGCTCCAAAATGAGAGGGGTTCTACGGCCCAACAAATCAAAGAGCCGACACCGCATGTGTAATCATTTCCGATGGTTTTTTCGGGGGGCATTTTCTAGATGTTGGGGCCCATTGGAAGGACCGAAAACCATGCCGTGGCATGGCGCTGGAAATAATGAGGCCAGCGCTGCACCGGGAGCACGATTCGGAACGACCAGAAGCGCGGAAATGAGGTCAGCGCTGCAGCAGGAGCACGATTCGGAACGAGCGGTAGCCCGAAAATGAGGCAAACGCTTCAGCGAGAGCAGCATTTTAAAGAGAAAACCATGCGCGGAAGCGCGGAAATGAGGACGCGTAGCCTGACATAGCATGGCGTGGCGACGCTCCAAAGTGGGGGGGGCTTCTGCGGCCCAAAAAATCAACGAATCGACACCGAATGTGTCATATTTCCCATGTTTTTTTCGGGGATCTTTTCTAGATTTGGGGGCGTTTTGGAAGGATGGAAACCATGACGTGGCATGGCGCTGGACAAAATGACGCCAACGCTGCAGCGGGAGCACGATTCGGAACGACCAGAAGCGCGGAAATGAGGTCAGCGCTGCAGCGGGAGCACGATTCGGAACGAGCGGTATCCCGAAAATGCGGCCAGCGCTTCAGCGAGAGCAGCATGTTGAACATGATCGACCCACGAACCCGGAAAGGATTATAGAAATGTAAGGCATGGCAACGTTTCAAAGGCGACGGGCAAATGCAATGCTGAATGTATCGATCTTCATGTACTGTGCCGAGCGCTGTGCTGTGCTACGCCGTGCTGAACTGCGATGTGCCATGCCGCGATTGTGCTCTATAAGCGTTGTGAGTCGAGTCCTCCCTGGCATACGAATCCTGACCGAACTGATATGGATCTTAAGCCCCAGCTGCCTGAGCAGATGGTAGCTGCCCCAGAACTAATCTACAGAGGGGACATGCCAGGAAGACGCGCCGCGAAACGTTCCAAGGGACGCGCCAAGCGACGTGCCAGGGGACGTGCCATGGGCACGCACCGCGGGACGTGCCAAGGGACGCGCTACGGAGCGTGCCACTGGACGTGCCGCGAGACGTGCCAACGGACGCGCCGCGCGACGTGCCAGGTGAACTCGCCACGGAACGCGCCAAGGAACGTGCCAAGGTGCACAGTTGAGTGTATCGATCTTGATGTACTGCGCCAACGGCTGTGCTGTGCTGGGCCGTAGCTCGAGCTGCCTGAGCAGATGGTAGCTGCCCCACAACTAATCGACAAGGGGACATGCCAGGAGAACGCGCCGCGGAACGCCCCAAGGGACGCGCCAGGCGACATGCCAGGGGACGTGCCACGGGCACGCACCGCGGGACGTGCCAAGGGGACGCGCTACGGAAATGGACGTGCACCGCGCGACGTGCCAGGGGGACTTGCCATGGAACGCTCCGCGGAACGTGCCAAACAACATGCCAGGCTGTAATGCTCAAGGTATCTGTATTGATGTACCGTGCCGAAAACCGTGCTGTGCCTGGGCGAACTGGACACGTGAAAACACGCGTTTCGCTCAAGACGTTCTCAGCACATCCTCATGCTAGACATCCGCCTGGGCAACCTGGACACGTGCAAACAAGCGTCTCGATCAAGACTTCCTCGACACATCCTCATGTTAGACATCCGCCTGGGCGACCTGGACACGTGAAAACAAGCCTCTGGTTCGAGACATCCTCAACAAATCCTCATGCTAGACATCTGTCTGGGCAACCTGGAGGCGTGAAACGAAGCGTCTCGCACGAGACATCCTCAAGACCTGGGCACGTGAAAACAAGCATTTCAAATGAGTGATCCTCTGAATTCAGGTCCCCAGGAGAGGACAATCTGTAACACAAAACAAGCGTTTCGCTCGAGACATCCTCAACACATTATGAACAACAGGCGTTCCGGTCGAGACATCCTCGTAAATTAATTTCGTCGGCCCTAGACGACCTCGTTATTGATCGCAAATAATTTCGCCGGACCTAGAGCCGTCGAAACAGGAGGTAGACCAACTCAAATACTCGACCCACGAACCTGGAAAGGAATATACAAATGTGAAACATGGAAACGTTTCGCGACACCTTCTTAACCGTCGGGCAATTGCAATGCTCAAAATAACGATGGTGATGTACCGTGCCACGGGCTGTGCTGTGCTGTGCTGAGTTGAAATGTGCCATGCCGCGTTGAACTACGCCGTGCGCTATTGCATTGTGGAACAAGCCGTCCTTGGCGTCAGAATCCTGACCGAACCGATTTGGATCTTGAGTTCGAGTTGTCTGAATGCATAGATCAGGCTCACAAGCTCTTGAAAAGAAAACGAAGTCACGGAAGAGAGAAGGTTTTTAAGATCCAAATCAATTGCATGATGCCGCGCCGCGGGTTCCGCCTCACTTTGCCGCGATGCGGCTGCGTTGCCCTGTGATGTCACGTTGCGCCAACACGTGATGCGCTCTACCGCGTTACGAACCATTCGCCAGCGGCGTCCAAGTCCTGCCCTAAGTGGTTTGGATATTCAGCTTGAGCTGCCTGGCCGCGCGGGTGCCCTGGACTGGCGACAATCGAAACGCTCGTGCGGAGCAGTCAACCAACTCGAGCTCAAGATCCAAATCAGTTCCGATGAGGAATCAACTCACAGCTTATTTTTTGAACAAACCTGCGCAAAAATGTCAAGAACACTGCGAGCGCAATGCCGCCGAAAGCGCGGCGGCTCAAAGAGCATTCCGGTTCCCGCCAACCAGAGCGGGGAGAGACGAGAGCTGACCCCGGGGGTGCAATGCCGCGCAGCACGGAGCCGACCCTGAAAGTGCAATGCCTGGCGCGGTAGAAGGAAGACAAGGGCTGACCCTGAGGGTGCAATGCTCCGCGGAGAGAACGAGGAGGAACGAGAAAACCGGCTGACCCTGGGGGCGCAATGCGGTCAGCGGTGAACTCTGTAGGCACACCAGTCGGCGATCTCCCTCATCCGGTCGGGCCCATATATAGGAATATACGTAAAAACGCACGGATTCGTGCCCCTCGAGCACTGGGCAGGGGAACCGCATGCGAATTGCGCAATTGGACCTTCAGTGGAGCTCCGTATGGGGCCACGAAGCGCTGCACTGGGTGGAGGAACCGCATGCGAACTGCGCAATTGGGACCTTCGGTGGAGCTCCTTATGGGGCCACGAAGCGCTGTACTGGGTGGGGGAACCGCATGCGAACTGCGACACTGGGGCCTTCGGGGTAGCTCCCTCTTGGACCTGTACTGGGCGGGAAAACCGCATGCGAACTGCGCCACTGCGACCTTCGGTGGAGCTTCCTCTGGGGCCACGAAACGTTGTAATGAGTGGGGGAACCGCATGCGAACTGCGCAACTGGGACCTTCGGTGGGGCTTCCTCTGGGGCCACGAAACGCTGCACTGGGTGGGGGAACCGCATGCGAACTGCGACACTAGGACCTATGGTGGAGCTCCCTCCGGGGCCGCGAAGCGCTGTACTGGGCGGGGGAACCGCATGCGAACTGCCCCACTGGGACCTTCAGTGGAGCTCCTTATGGGGCCACGACACGTTTTACTGGGTGGGGAAACCGCATGCGAACTGCGTCATTGAAACCGTCGGAGGAGCTCCCTATGGGGCAACGAAACGTGTGAGGGGTGTGTCACATTGAGGGGCTGACGGGAGAAGGGAGGAGGGGGAAGAGGAAGGAGTGAGGAACGCGGGGCGCTGTCTCTTCAAAACAAGGTCCCAACACCACAGGATGGTTGAAAACAAAAACGACGAGAAGGAGGAGGAGAACGAGGAGGAGGAGAAGCAGGGGGAGGAAGAGGAGATGAATGAGGAGGAAGGGGAAGAGGAAGAGGAAGAGGAAGAGGAGGAGGAGGGAGAAGACGGAGGAGAGGAGGAGGAGGAGGAGGAGGAGACGGAGGAGGAGGAGGGGAAGGGAGAGGAATCCGCCGATCCGGCGTGTGAGTTTAAGAAAGCTACAACCTGAGCTTCAGATCTGCTGGGGGGGGGCCGGGGTGGCTCTGCCGGGCTAGGGGGGGGAGGGGGGGAGGGGGGGTCATCGGGTCCACGCTTTCTTTCCCCCCCCCCCTAGGAAATTCAAACCGCCCCAAGACGGGCCAAAAGGGGCCCATGAGGCCCCCAAGACGGTCCAGGAGGAGCCCGAAACGGCCCAAAAGCGTTCCTGGGGTAGGGGGGGGAGGGGGGGGGGGTTCATGGGGTCCACCCTTTCTTCCCCCCCCCCGGGAATCCCAAACCGCCCCAAGACGGGCCAAAAAGGGCCCAGGAGGCCACCAAGACGGTCCAGGAGGCGCCCGAAACGGCCCAAGAGCGCTCCTGGACGCCCAAGATGGCCTGAAGAGGGCCCAAGAGGCCTCCAAGACGCCTGAAGGAGATCCCAAGAGGATCCCCAAGAGGGCCCCAAGAGGGTACAATGATAAAATTGCGAATAGGTTTTGAAGCATTTTAACGTCATCGCCTTCTCCGTCTTACAAGCACCGAAGACGGTCCAACAGGCCCCCAAGATCGCCCCAAGACAGCCCAAGAGGCCCCCAAGAGGAGCCAAGACGGTCCAAGAGGGCCCCAATATAGCCCTGGAGGCCCCCCAAGACGACCCCGAGGGGCCCCCAAGATGGCCTCAAGAGGGTGAATTCGAACGGACCCTTCTAGTCCTCCACCCCAAGATGACCCCAAGGGCCCCCAAGATGCCCCCGAGGCGCCCCCAAGGGGCCCCCAGAGGCCCCCGAGAGGTCCCCACGAGGCCCCAAAGAGGACCCCGAGAGATCCCCAAGAGGCCCCCAAGAGGACCCCGAGAGGCCCCCAAGAGGTCCCAAAGGCCCCCAAGAAGCCCCAAGAACCAAGAGGCCCCAAGAGGCGCTCACTCGCGTGCTGCCAGGCCAAAGGTGCACGGCCTCACTTGGTATTGCTCGGAAGCGACAGCGATGAACGAAGAACCTTCCACCCGTCGCCGTCACCAATCGTCGGTCGTCGGCCGTCGGCAGCCGTTCGCCGTCCGTCGTCGTCGTCGTCGTCGTCGTCGTCGTCGTCGTCGTCGTCGTCGTCGTCGTCGTCGTCGTCGTCGTCGTCGTCGTCGTCGTCGTCGTCGTCGTCGTCGTCGTCGGTTCGTCGGCATTAACTCCTTCGTCGGTCGTCGTCGTGAGTATCCCGCTCGTCGACCGTTGGTCGTCCGTTGTCGTCGTCATCGTCCATTTCAACAACAATAGCATCAGGAGCGCCCCGGATCGGCGGCACTGGCCGGAGGCCACTACAATACGAAGAATAATAAGACAAAGAAGAAGGATAAGATGATGGTGATGATGATACTGATGGTGATGATGATGATAGTGAAGAAGAAGAAAACCAAAAAAACGACGAGAGAGAGAGAGAGGAGGAAGGGAGGAGGAGGAGGAGGAGGAGGAGGAGGAGGAGGAGGAGAAGGAGCAACAGCAACAGCAGCAGCAGGAGGAAAGGGGGAGGCGGCCCCAGCAGCGGCGGACGCGCACGCGCAGCCGCACCCGAAGCCGAGGCAGCCTTGGACTCCAAGGGGCTCGTCAGCGCCGCGGCTGGCCCAGGCCGCAGCGGCCCGCACGCGCGCGCGCGCCCTCCAGGTCCGAGGGGCCGAGCCTGCCACGCAAGAGGAATGAATGAGAAGAGGTAAGGAGAGGAGGAGGAGGAGGAGGAGGAGGAGGAAGAGGAGGAGGAGCAGCAGGAGGAAGAGGAGGAGGAGGAGGACGAGACGGAGGAGGAGGAGGAGGAGGAGGAGGAGGAGGAGGAGGAGGGAGACGGAGGAGGGCGAAGGGGGCGGCATGAGGGGGGAGGAGGGGGGAGACGGAGGAAGGACGAGGAGGCGGCAGAAGGAGGGGGAGGGGGCCAAGACACAGCGCGGAAGGCGGACCGCGCCATGATGCATAATCCGAGGTAGCAGGATGCCGATGAAGTCTTAAAGTCACCTGGGGGCCGATGTAGAAGCTCTACGTCGTCTCCCATGGACGACGTGGAACTACTTCAGCTGAAAGGTTGGAGACCCCATGATTCGTCAAAATCCACTGGGCGCAACGGGTCGTGAACTAACTTTAGCGATCTGAGGGCCCTCGTGGCGCACTCGCGTGACCTTTTGGAAGGGAGGAGCAGAGGAGAAAGAGGAAGCAGCACAACAAGAAGTGTAACGGGCGAGGCACGATGGTACATTACCTTGCGATGTACCCAACCCATTTGCATCAAGTGACAAGAGGGATCGGCCCAAATTTACCAGGACGATGACAGCGCGGGCGCCGTTCTATATTGTGCAAGCTACACGGGATGCGCTCACGCGGCACGGTTCACAGGACAACAACAGAGGAACGAGGAGCGATGGCCCAGGCTTGGGGACATGGAGGCGGGAACGAAGGGCACGAGAAGGACGCGTGGGGGGCCGAACCGTCAGCGCGGCAGCAGCAGAGAGAAGGTGGCAGGGGGGCAGAAGACGACGACGAAAATGACGGGAGGAGACCGAAGAGTGTTGATTTCGTCGGTAGTACGATTAAGATGCAGCGCTGCCTGCGCCATGTCGCCGTGGCGCTCGAACAATGAGCTAACCTGCCTATAGTTAGTGCAAGAAGCGAGGGAAGCCTAGCTTGCCCGCCAGCTTCTCTGCTTCCTTCCTGGGGACCCCGGAACACGAAAGAACCCCAGGTAACGGAAAGGCGTCACTCCGCTGGGCCCCCCAGGGATGGCGAGGTCTCCTTGTGGTCCGCGTGAGACGTCACTCCGCTGCACCTTCCAGCAGCCCTCGAAAAGGGCGACAGTTTCGCAGATCGCAGCCCCCCAGCGATGGCGAGGTCTCCTGGTGGTCCGCGTAAGCGTCACTCCGCTGCACCCCCCAGCAGCCCTCGGAAATGGCGACAGCTTCGCAGATCGCAGCCCCCCAGGGATGACGAGGTCTCCTGGTGGTCCGCGTAGGACGTTCTTCCGCTGCACCCCCCAGCAGCCCTCGAAAATAACAACAATTTCGCGGATCGCAGGCCCCCCCCGGGCTGGCGAGGTCTCCTGGTGGTCCGCGTAAGCCGTCACTCCGCTACACCCCCCAGCAACCCTCGAAAATGACGACAATTTCGCGGATCGCGGCCCCCCAGAGATGGCGAGGTCTCCGGGTGGTTCCTGTTGGTCGTCATTCCGCTGCACCGCCCAGCAGCCCTCGAACTTAGCAACAATTTCGCAGATCGCAGCCCCCCAGGGATGGGGAGGTCTCCTGGTGGTCCGCGTAGGACGTCACTCCGCTGCACCGCCCAGCAGCCCTCGAAAATAACAGCAATTTCGCGGATCGCAGCCCCCCAGGGATGGCGAGGTCCCCTGGTGGTCCGCGTAAGACGTCACTCCGCTACACCCCCCAGCAACCCTCGAAAATGACGACAATTTCGCGGATCGCGGCCCCCCAGAGATGGCGAGGTCTCCGGGTGGTTCCTGTTGGTCGTCATTCCGCTGCACCGCCCAGCAGCCCTCGAACTTAGCAACAATTTCGCAGATCGCAGCCCCCCAGGGATGGGGAGGTCTCCTGGTGGTCCGCGTAGGACGTCACTCCGCTGCACCGCCCAGCAGCCCTCGAAAATAACAGCAATTTCGCGGATCGCAGCCCCCCAGGGATGGCGAGGTCCCCTGGTGGTCCGCGTAAGACGTCACTCCGCTGCACCCCCCAGCAGCCCTCGAAAATGGCGGCCGCTTCGCAGATCGCAGCTCCCCAGGGATGGCGAGGTCTCCTAGTGATCCGCGTAATACGTCACTCCGCTGCACCCCCCAGCAGCGCTCGAAAGTGGCGGCAGCTTCGCAGATCGCAGCCCCCCAGGGATGGCGAGATCTCCTAGTGATCCGCGTAAGACGTCACTCCGCTGCACCCCCCAGCAGCCCTCGAAAATAACGACAATGTCGCGGATCGCAGCCCCCCAGGGATGGCGAGGTCCCCTGGTGGTGCGCGTAAGACGTCACTCCGCTGCACCCCCTAGCAGCCCTCGAAAATGGCGACAGCTTCGCAGATCGGAGCCCCCCAGGGATGGCGAGGTCTCATTTGAGTCTACGTAAGACGTCACTCCGCTGCACTCCCTAGCAGCCCTCGAAAATGGCGACAGCTTCGCAGATCGCAGCCCCCCAGCGATAGCGAGGTCTCATTTGAGTCTACGTAAGACGTCACTCCGCTGCACCCCCCAGCAGCGCTCGAAAGTGGCGGCAGCTTCGCAGATCGCAGCCACCCAGGGATGGCCAGGTACGAGACAAGCTGGCACGCAGGAAGGAGCGAGGTGAGAGGCAGGAGAGAAAGGGAGAGGGGGCGGAAAGGAAGGTGTGCGACCGCAGTGCTCTATTCAAAACGAGTACCCAACGCAGGAGGGTTGGGAAAAAGAAGGAGGTGGAGGAGGAGGAAGGACAATGAAGGAAGGGTGAGGAGGAGAAAAACGAGGAGCAAGTTGAAGAGTATCGTGGCTGCCTACAGCGAGTCACCGCCGCCCCCTGTCTGCGAGAGGGCCCTGCGTGGCCAACCGTGCTGGAAACGCAGCGCCTCTGTGGCCGATCCCTGGCCCTGGTCCCGCCCTGCATGCACACAGCACGAGCGCCACCAGCACCACCTGCCCCGAACCCGCAGGAAAACTCTAGAGGCCTCCTAGATAGGGTCGTCGGAGGATCGCGCCGCATCGCCGATACATCGGCGATGCATCGCCGATGCACCGGCGATGCACCGGCGATGCACCGGCGATGCACCGGCGATGCACCGGCGATGCACCGTCGATGCACCGGCGACGTCGACGCGGAGCAGATCGGGCTCCGCATCGAGCCGCATCGCCGATGCATCGGCAATGCGGCGCAATCCTCCGACCCCGTGTGCTCCGACCCCATCTGGGAGGCCTAGATCCTCCCGGCGCCCACCCGCGGCACAGGCCCCGCCGGGCTGCTGCGCGCACGAGCGCCGCCAGGAGGGCGGGGGCGGCGCGGTGCGGGCCCGCAGGCCAACGCCCGCGTCGCACGGGGCGGATGGGCGGGCGCGCCTTGTTGCAGGCGCGGCAGTGCTTGCTGCGGGCGCGCACGGTCACGTTGCACATCCTGCCCCCCGGGCCGCCCGAGAGCGCGGAGGCAGCGGGAGGCGGGCCGCTCCACCTCGGCGTCTGGTCCCCTTCGCGCGGCGTTCCCAACGCAGTGCTCGCTCCGGGGCGGGGGGGGGGTCTCGCCTGCCCTGCTCTGAGCACCTGGCTGGCACTTCTCCGGGCTCTCGCCCGGCGGGCGCCCGTGGCCGCCTCGCGGCCGCCCCGTGCGCCGGGCTCGCATGTCTGGGCGCACGCAGACCGTCAACCCGTAGAATCGGGACGCAAGGTGAGGATGCGAGCGGGGCGCCGCCAGCGAAGGCGGCCAGGGAATGACCGAGGGGGAAGGATGCAGGGGTGACCTTGGAGAGTTGCTCATCCTCACTGTGCGGGCTGACTGTAGTTTACATCACACTGATTACGCTACACAGCTCGCACCCGTCTTTTGAACGACATGGTATGCACGACATGGACTGCATTCCCCATGGTGGTGGGGCAGCGCACACCGTAAATACACTCGTCCCCCCCCCCCCACACGCACAACCTGCTGTTACACGATCCCCACCACCACCACCACCACCACCACCACCACCACCACCACCACCACACAGAAGCTAAGCACCCTAATAGCAGCAAAGGTGATGAGGCGGGTCGAAGAGTGGGAAGTCAAGATACGGCCATGTGCACCGTAGCGTGTTGCTGTTACGAGGGATCGTGGCCGTCCAGACCAAACATGTAGCCAGCATTGAGGCGACAGCGCGATTCCTGCATAAACCGTGGTCTCAGGAGAAGCAGCTGCCGACCGATGCATCTCAGGCTCCCCGTCTCCCCTGTGCGACTCGTTCTAGCAAAACGAAATCTGGAGAAACGAACAAAATGATCCTGGCGAAGGACCCAACCATGTGCCGTGGTGAGTAAGGCAGTTGTGGGCATGGACCACGACGCGTGTGACGGATGTGCCCAAATTGGCACGGGTACGCCATGCGGGCGCTTCCACTGGAGCCTTCGGTGGAGCTACGTATGGTCCCACGAAACGTGTGAGGGGTGCGCCGAAATCAGGGTGGAACTGCATGCGGGCGCTGCCACTGGTGTCTCCCGTGGCCACGAAACACGTAAGGGCTGCGCGAGCGCTCCCAATTGAGCTTTTGGTGGGGCTCCCTGTGGGGCCACGAAACGAATCAGGGGCGCGCCGAAATTTGAGGTGGAACCGCATGCGGACGCTGCCACTGGCGCCTTCGGTGCAGCGGGGCCACGAAACGCGTGGCTGATGTGGCGAAATGGGTGGGGAACCGCATGTGGACCGTGCCACTGGGGCCTTTCGGTGGAGCTCTCTATGGGATCGCGAAACGTGTGAGGGCTGCGCCGAAATGGGCGGGAACCGCATGTGGAACCTGCCACCGAATGGATATCCCTCCTATGGGGCCACGAAACGTGTGAGGGGTGTGCCGAGGGGCCACGAAGCGTGTGAGGGATGTGTCGACATGGGCGGGGAAACGCATGTGGACTTTGCCACTGGGGCCTTCGGTGGAGCCCTCCATGGGGCCACGAAACGTGTGATGGGTGTGCCGACATGGGCGGGGAACCGCGTGTGGACTGTGCCACTGGGGCCTTCGGTGGAGCCCCCTACGGGGCCACGAAGTGTGAATTGCGGGGAACCGCATGCGAAGTTTGCTTATTGGGCCTTCGGTTGGGCTCCCTGTTGGGCCACGAAACGAAGGTGCGCCGAAATGTGCGGGGAACCGCATGTGGACCGTGCCACAGGGGCCTTCGGAGGAGCTCCCTATTGGTCCACGGAGCGTGTGAGGGTGTTGCCGAAATTGGCAGGGAACCGCATGTAGACCCTGCCACCGGGGCCTTCGGTGGAGCACCCTATGGGGCAACGAAGCGTGTTATGGGTGTGCCGAAATGTGGCTGGCGCGGAGGGAAGAGGCAGGGATGGGAGGAGGGGGGGGGAGGAGAGGAGGACGCGGGGCGCTGTCTCTGCAAGACGAGGACCCAAAACCACAAGATAGTTGGGACAAAAAAAGGAACCACTCGGCGCGAGGGTCCTGCTGCGCTCCCAGCAAAAAACTTGGCGCCTCCAGAGTGGTAAAGGAAGGTCCGAACGACATCTGCAAGTTCTTCAAAAATACCCAAGAAGAACACAGGTGCGCCGCGCGCGGCGAAAACCGCTGCCCTCCGCGCCCGCAACGAACTCTTGATGCGGCGCCACCCGGACGCGCAGCAGCTGGACCTCCCGCGCTGCGCCGCTTCAGGTGCACGGTTTCCCCCGGGGCCGTAGGCGACCCGAGGAGGAGGAGGAAGAGGAGGAGGAGGAGATGGAGATGGAGATGGAGATGGAGATGGAGATGGAGATGGAGATGGAGATGGAGATGGAGATGGAGATGGAGATGGAGATGGAGATGGAGATGGAGATGGAGATGGAGATGGAGGAGGAGGAGTGCAAGTACCATGAGGCGAACTCGTCCGTCTAGCTCGGCGCAGATCGGCTAGGACGGTGGTTGGCCTGTACTTGGGGATGGACGCTCGGCCGCTCTGGCATCACCAATGCTGCAGTGGGCATGGGGCCATACACGGGGAGCGGATTGTAGGTCGCGTGGGATGCTCGGGAAAGTGGGGAAAGCAGGGACGGGGGGCAAAGGCGAATGGGAAGAGCGGGAAGTAGAGGACCTGTCGGGGGGGGCACTCGGCTGGCCGCGACAGCGGGGCTACATTCACAGGCGAGCTCCTCAAGCATGCTCATCGTCGTCGCGGTCACGTCGACGGGGGGCATGGAGAGGACGATCTGGCGGGGTCTTTCGCCACCAGCGGCAGCGGCAGGAAGAGCATGTTCGTGGGGAACAGCGTCGGCCACTCCAGGCGGCGGGACGGCATGAACAGGATCATGTAGGGCTTGTTCGGGACAGGCACGGGCGGCTTCCTCCAGCTAACTCAGCGTCGTCGCAATCACACCGACGGGGGGCGTGGAGAGGGCGGCCTGGCGGGGTCGTTCGCCACCAGCGGCAGCGGCAGGAGGAGCTTGTGTGTGGGGTACAGCGTCAGGCACTCCAGGCGGCGGGACGGCACGAGCAGCAACACGCAGGCCTTCTTCGGGATCCACCAGACGATCTGCCAGATCAGCATGAGCCGTGCAGCAGCAGCGGAGTTGAAGAAGGGCGGATCGGCGAAGGTACTCGACGCCAGGGACCGCCCAGTCATGTCGATCGTCTTCGGAAGGATCGCGGCGAGCGTCTTCATGCAGGTGTTCTCCGTGCAGGTGAACGGCATGCAGGTGTACTTCATGCGAGTGTACTTGAGGATTGTCATGCAGGTGTGCTCCAGGCAGGTGTACTTCATGCAAGTGTCCGTGAGGATTGTCGTGCAGGTGTTCTTCGTGCAGGTGTCCTTCATGCGGGAGAACGTCAGGCAGGTGTGCTTCAGCGGCGGCAGCAGCACACGGAGCATCATCAGGAAGAGCAAGATGGAGGAGGAGGAGGAGGAGGAGGAGGAAAAAGGCGGAGGGAGGAGGAGATGGAGGAGGAGGAGGAGGAGGAGGAGGAGGAGATGGAGGAGGAGGAGGAGGAGGAGGAGGTGGGAGGAGGAGGAGGAGGACGGGTCGCCTAAACCATTCGGAGAAACCGTCCACCAGGCACCTGCTTGAGGAAGCTCCCGGGAAGCCTTCGCCGGGCATTGCCCACCGCACGTCTCGGGCTCAAAGAGTCCGGCGGCACGCCGAGGAGGGCGGGCACCGGAGACTCTGCTCTCGCGCGGGCACGGCGGAAATGAAGATCCACGGTCGTTGCGATCGGAATTCGACCCTGGGTTCCCAGCAACCCGTAATCACAAGGCCACCCATGTAGCGAACACGTCTGGATACAATGAGCAAGACAACAAGTTCCTGGCGAAGGGCCCAACCATGAGCAATTGTGAGTGCCGCGTTGTGGGCACCGCTGTCGGTGGAGCTCCCTACGGGTCCACAAAACGTGTGAGTGGCGTGCCCAACTGGGCGGGGAAGTGCATGTGGGCCGTGCCACTGGGGCCTTCGGTGGAGCCCCTTATGGGGTCACGAAATGTGTAAGGGGTGTGCCGACATGTGCGGGGAACCCACCCTGCCACTGGGACCTTCGGAGGAGCTCCCTATGGGGCCACCAAACGTGTGAGGAGTGTACCGACATGCGCGGGGAACCGCACGGGGACTGTGCCAGGGGGGCCTTCGGTGAAGCTCCCCATGGGGCAACGAAGCGTGTGAGGGGTGCGCCGAAATGGGCAAGCGCATGTGAATTGTGCCACTTTGGCCTTCGGCGGAGCTCCCTATTGAGCCACGAAACGTGTGAGTGGTGAGCCGGAATGGGCGGGGAATCGCGTGTGGACTGTGCCATTGGGGTCTTCGGTGGAGCCCCCAATGGGGCCTCGAAACGTTTGAGGGTGCGCCAAAAAAAGGGGACCACATGTGGACCCTGCCACTGGGGCCGCCAGTGGAGTTCCCTACGGGGCCACGAAGAGTCTGAGGAATATGCCAAAATGTGCGGCGGGGAACCGCATGTGAACCCTGCCACTGGGGCCTTCGGTGGAGCCCCCTATGGGGCCACGAAGTGTGAATTCCGAAATGGGCGGGGAACCGCATGCGAAGTTTGCCTCTTGGGCCTTCGGTTGGGCTCCCTGTTGGGCCACGAAACGTAAGAAAGGTGTGCCGAAATGTGCGGGGAACCGCATGTGACCCGTGCCACAGGGGCCTTCGGAGGAGCTCCCTACTGGTCCACGGAGCGTGTGAGGGTGTTGCCGAAATGGACAGGGAACCGCATGTTGGACCCTGCCACTGGGACCTTCGGTGGAGCCCCCTATGGGGCCACGAAACGTGCGATGGGTGTGCCACAGTGGGCGGGGAACCGCGTGTGCACTGTACCACTGTGGCCTTCGGCGGAGCCCCCGTTATCGGGCCACGAAACGTTTGAGAGGCGTGACGAAATGGGGGGCTGGGAACCACATGTGAACTATGCCACTTTGTTCTTCGGTGGAAGTCCGCATGGGGCCACGAAACGTGTGAGGGGTGTGCCGACATGCGCGGGGAACCGCATGTGGACTTTGCCACTGGGGCCTTCGGAAGAGCTTCCTATGGGGCCACGAACCGTGCGAGTGGTGTGCCAGAATGCGCGGGGAACCGCATGTGGACCCTGCCACTGGGGCCTTCGGTGAAGCTCCCTATAGAGCCACGAAGCGTGTGAGGGGTGTGCCGACATGTGCGAGGAGCCGCATGTGGACTGTGCCATGGGGGCCTTCGGTGGAGCCCCTTGTGGGGCCACGAAACGTGAATGCCGAAATGGACGGGGAACTGCATGCGAACTTGCTACTCGGGCCTTCGGTGGAGCTCCCTATGGGGCCACGAAACGTGCAAGGGGTGTGCCCAATGTGCGGGGAACCGCATGTGGACCCTGCCACTGGGACCTTCGGTGGAGCCCCATGTGGGGCCACGAAGCGTGTGAGAGGTGTGCCGACATGGGCGGGGAACGGCATGTGGACCCTGCCACAGGGGCCCTCGGTGGAGCCCCATTATGGGGCAACGAAGCGTGTCAGGGGTATGCCGAACAGGTTGACATGCGGAGTGTGAAGGCAGGGATGGGAGGAGGGATGGGAGGAGGGGGAGGGGGGGGGAGGAGGAGAGAAGGAGAGAAGGACGCGGCACTGTCTCTTCACGACGAGGACCCCGCCCTCCGAACTTGAAGCCAGCGCATTGAGCTGCACGGGCGGGAAGCGCGCCCGTCAACTTTGAAGGGGCCGCTCAACAAAGAGCACCCAATCCGCCTTTCAACTTCGCAGAGGCCGCTCGACGATGACGCATCGTCAAAAGCCCCCTGGAGTCGCCGCGACGGGCCGACCCCCCGGCAACCACTCGAAAAGCTCGCTCCCCCTCCTATCCAGAGCCGATGTTGGAGAATCTTCCATCTGGAATTACAAGAAGGGCCGTCAAAACAGGGGAGTCAAAAAAGGCCCCCCGAGGTGGTGCAAAACAGATCCCCCCGAGGGGCGTCCAAGAGGCCCGCCAAAGGCTTCGAAGAAGCCCTAGGAGGCCCCCGAAGAGCCCCAAAGCGGCCCTCAAGAGGCCCCAAGATGCTCCCAAGAGGCCCCCAAGACGGCCAAGGGACTCCGAAGACCGCCAAGAGGCCCCCAAGACGTCCCCAGAAGCCTCCAGGAGGCCCCCAAGGGGCCCGAAGAGGCCCCCAAGAGGCGACAGGAGACCCGCCCCAAGAGGTCTCCAAGAGATCCCGAGAGACATACCAAAACACTCCAGGAGCCATCCAAGAAGCCTCTGGCCAACGGAGGCGCCCCGAGCTCTCCAAATGATGCCACGCTCCGCCGAGAAGGGCAGCTCCCCTGGACCTCGCTCCTGTGTCATGCTCCACGACTCTGCACAGGCAATGCGGCAAGGCTTGCCGCAGGCATCTGAATACTCAGATGACGGGACGGCTACACCAAACGCTACCTGCTCAGTCGAGCTACTATCTGGATCAAAAGAAGGCATGATAGTTCGTCCCAGCAAGAGACAGAGAGACTTTCGGAGTGCACCCAATGTGAAGCCCCGTGATGCGAGCTCGTCTACTGTGGCTTCAACTTGCAGTGGTTGCCATTTGGTGTAGCGGGTTCTCAAAGACGCGGGAATCGGAGATACATCTTTGCCCGAAGCTTCAGGAAGTTCCTCTGCGTGCACTGGAACTACTTTCCCCATACCTCCAAATAACACCACACGTGTTCACAAGACACCTACTTAAAGCAACAAGTTCGAGCCAAACGGTAACGGATGGCAAATACTGCATTATCGTTGATCAGATTGCGAGGGAGGATGATAATGATAAAAAGTCGTACCATAAGGTCAATGGGAATCCCGAGGATGGGGAAAATCATGACGAGGGTGATTATGGAGAAGAAGAAAATGAGGACGGGAGGGGCTGCGGAGGACTGCACCGAGGATGAAGAGGATGATATGCTATTAATTTGGATGATCGTGCGGCGAGCCTAGGTAGATGACCCAAGGCAACCAAAGCGGTACAAACACAACAAGGAGCGCTTGCTCGACGACCCCTGATGTGCAACAGAAAGGCACTAATGCTGATGATTCGTCCAGGGGTCACGCAGGAGAGGATCCCTCAAGAAGCTGTGCCGACCCCGCCGCCCTCTCTGGTGCGGGCCGTCTCGACACGAGCCCAGATCGAATACAAATTATAGAACCATCGCGCGCGCTTCGCGCGCGCTCAAGTTCTAGCAAGGCTGCATGGTCGAACTCCTGGGGATCTCTATTACATGACACTTCTTTTCAGGGGCTTGCAAGAACCACGGACCCAAGTGGCTCCAAGACCTCCTACGGTCCACCCGCTACGACTTAAGACAGGCCCAAAAAGTACTTCGGGGGGCCCTGTTATTCGCCGTGGTTGGACGTAACCGGAGGAAGAGGGAGGAGAAGGGGAGGTGAAGGGGTTCCCTGGGGGAGAATGAGAAGGAGGATGAGCTGGAGAGGGTAGAAGAAGGCGCAGAGAGGAGGAGGAACCAGAGGAGGAAGAAGAGTAACAATTATATTGCCTTTTTTTCGCAAGCGTAGCGAAGCTGCCAAGCGAACTTTAAAAAGAAATGTTGGAATTCCCGTTTTTCTCTCAAGTGTCATCGGGGGCCTCTCTCGGGGCTCTTTTGGGCCTCCTTGG
Source organism: Prorocentrum cordatum (assembly GCA_963575745.1). Taxonomy (NCBI): domain Eukaryota; class Dinophyceae; order Prorocentrales; family Prorocentraceae; genus Prorocentrum; species Prorocentrum cordatum. Next base: position 34,282 of record CAUYUJ010020790.1, on the reverse strand, counting down.
GGTTTCTTGGGGACCTCTTGAAGCCTCCTGGGGGTCTCCTGGGGCGAAGATCTCAGGTTCTCGGTTCACTTTCCCGATCCTGTGCTGCGGTTGGAGCCCTCTCGGGCTGTCTTGGATGTCTCTTCGGCGCTTTTGAAGCCTATTGGGCCGTCTTGGGGCGCTTTTGAAGCCTATTGGGCCGTCTTGGGGCGATCCTCTGAGCCTCTTGGGGCTTTTTGCAGCGTCGGGAAGCGGAACAGGCGGAAACGCAATCAACAACCTATTTGTTGGTTGGCCTCTTCGAGCTCTGCTGGAAGACCTTTTGGAAGCCTCTGGGGTATCTTGGGGGCCTCTTGGGCCGTCTGGAGGCCGTCTCGGGCGTCTTGGACCATCTAGTGGCCTTCGGCCCATCCCGACACCAGGCCTGGGTTGTGGGTTAGAGGCCTCTTGGAAATTCGTTTGGAATTCGTGGAAGGCTGCCCGGGGACCTCTTGAAGGCAATTTGGGAGGCCTCTTGGGGGCCGTTTGGGGTACTCTTGGCGCGTCGTGTTGGGCCTCTTTGCATGAGAAGAGTGGCAAGGGCAACACAGGCCATGCGGTAGCGAGCGCGTCGCTCGAAATACCGCGGCAGATGCCGCGCTTGTGCCCAGGACTCAGGAAACCCAGCGTGTGAAAAGCATCATATGACAGCTGCTCGGCCCACTCTGAACAGATTCATTTCTCCACCAGCTGCAGCGCCGAACCCCGGCATGCGACATTCAACCAACCCTGTGCAAGACGGAGCGATTCCAAGCTTCGTCTGAATGTGCGTTTGTCTTTCTCGTAGTCGTCCAGCACCCAAGTAAGCATTGAGATCAACCGATTTGGGTCAGCCTTGCGAGAAATATCTTTTCGATGGGCAAACGTTCCTCTGGGTTTCGAATCCGCCACCGTGCCGCAGGCACTGAGTCCTCAAGATTGAGTGCGGCATAGCATCTTTAAGCGCATCAGACACAATCAGATGCGCAAGATTCCCAAATGTCCTGGGCGCCCTTGAACGCTCAAAGGGTTTGTCGCGCGATTTGCCCCGAGACCTTGGGGGCATGGCTGGGAATACACACGTCCCACGTGCCCTAAAGTTGCACTAAGGGGTCGTCACAGAACTCTATCGTTGGCTTTTTGTGTCGTATTGAAGCCCTGAAGTTGAGAAAACGTGTGGCGCTGTGCGATGCCACCGCATACTACAAGCACGTCACAACGTTATGCCCGAAGCTGTGGACAACTAAGACACCAACAGTTCACAACGCAAAACATGGTGCATGAACACATGTTGGGTAAATATGCGTTCGGGTAAAATGGCGTGTATCACGTGGCTGGCAACCGTATAATGCATGCGCATATGATACCATAGCGCAGGATATGGGAAGATGTGCTACAGTAGCAGACCATGCCTTTTCATATATTCGATTGCCACCTGATGGCTCACTGGGCGTCACGCGCATGCACATTGCCGTAACATGTCCGCACGACCATATACATGAACACATGTTGCTTCGCACTGCCGCATGCTATTTCAACGCGTGCTGCGTTGCGCACCCCTCATTGGATCTCACAACGCCAGATCATATCGCATACGAACACCAGTTTACAACATGTGGTGAAGACGTTTAAGCGGGGTGATGGGGGGCACGCTGATGCCCCAGGCACAACCTGTGCAGCGTTTCCCCGTCCCCGGCGCTGCCCACGTACGAGCGCCTCCTCCCACGACGGGCGGCACAGCCCTGTTTGGGACAATGCCCCCGATATAATGTTAGACATGTACGGCTGCCCCCCCCGCCGCCCGCTCATCGCTTTCCCTCCCCCTCTTCTGTTTTTATGTTGCGGCCCAAACGGAATGGCATGCTTGTTCCTATAAAAAAATACTCTGGGTGCCTGCGAACGCAACCATATGTACAGTCGATACACGCACGTTACTAGTGGACGCGCGCCCGCGGTGCCTGCACCGCGCTATGCACGGTGTCAGCGCTGATAGAAACCAGTGCCCGCGGCGCCTGCGCTCACGCAGCGGCGCCCTCGCGATGCCGAACATTAATATTTTCCTGTATGGTAACTCATGATAGACTGCGCCTCCCCACTTATACTTCACATCGTTCGGCAATATCGCATCTTGGCACCACTGTTTGACCAAATTGTCAAAGACGGGTGTCTGGGGTGATGGGGGGCGCGCTGACACCCTAGGCAAAACCAGCGCGGCGTTTCCCCCTACCTGGCGCTGCCCACGCACCGTCCCTTCCCTATCGGGACGGGCGGCGCAAAGCCGTTTGGGGCAACGCCTTCGACACAATGTGGAATTGCACGGCGGCTTCCTCCTTTTTTCTTCCAACCGCCCAATCCTCGCTCCCTTTTCGTTCTCTCCTGTTGTAATGTGACAACTCCAAACGGGGGGGTACGCATGCGTCTATACTGAAACGATGCCTGCGATGCCTGCGATCGTGCCAACATGTCCACGCGATGCGCGCGCCCTATTATTGGACGCGCGCCCGCGGTGATTGCGCAGAAAAACAGACGCCCGCGAAGTCAGCGCTTATGCAGCGGCGCCCAGGCGACAATTTAAGAATGGGAAAACGCCTGGCCAGGCGTTTTCCCAAGCTGTGTTCGGTGATGATGGTATGCATTAAATGAACAAATATATGTAACGCGCTGCACGGACATCTGCTGAAAAAATGTGTTCATTCAACACGTCGCGCACCACAAGACGTACATCAATATGATGGATGACAACATGTAACCCGAGCGCGGGCTTTGTATAATGTGTTACCACAACACGCCTTACACTTCATATGCAAGATTGCCACATATGACAAAGCTGACATTACGCGCAAGCACATTGCAATAACACGCGTCCATCACCATATGCATGAGCACGTGGTATGCCGCACGACCGCATTGTATGATAACGAATGTTTTACTACGCACTGATTGATCATACCTAACCGTATGATCAATCCCTAACCGTTTGATCATACCGCACACCTGCGAAAACGCTTTAGCGGGATGGCGGGAAGCGCGCTGACCCCCAGGCACAAACCGCTCGGCGGTTCCCTTTCCCCGGCGCTGCCCACGCACCAACACCCCCTCCCGCGACGGGCGGCGCAGCCCCTTTCGGGGCAACGCCTCGGATACAATGATAAAAAAGCGCGGCGCCCCTTCCACCTTTCCCGCCGCCCACTCCTCGCCCCCCCTCCCCCTCTCCTTTTTCCCAACCATCCTGTGGTGTTGGGTCCTCGTTTTGAAGGGACAACGCCCGCGTCCTCCTTCCTTCCTTCCTTCCTTCCTTCCTTCCTTCCTTCCTTCCTATTCCTCCCGCTGCCTCCCCTCCTCCCCCTCCTTGCCTCTGCACCCCGCATGTCTCTCTGTCGGCACACCCCTCACACGCTTCGTGGCCCCACAGGGAGCTCCACCTAAGGTCCCAGTGGCGGAACTCGCATGCGGTCCCCGCACCCATTTTGGCACACCCCTCACACGTTTCGTGGCCCCACAGAGAGTTCCACCTAGTGTCCCAGTGGCGGAACGCGCACGCGGTCCCCGCACCCATTTTGGCACACCCCTCACACGCTTCGTGGCCCCACAGGGAGTTCCACCTAAGGTCCCAGTGGCGGAACTCGCATGCGGTCCCGCACCCACTTTGGTACACCCCTCACACGCTTCGTGGCCCCATAGGGAGCTCCACCTAAGGCCCCAGTGGCGGAACGCGCACGCGGTCCCCGCACCCATTTTGGCACACCCCTCACACATTTCGTGGCCCCACAGGGAACTCCACCTAAGGTCCCAGTGGCGGAACTCGCATGCGGTCCCCGCACCCATTGTGGCACACCCCGCGCACGTTTCGTGGCCCCATAGGGAACTCCACCTAAGGTCCCAGTGGCGGAACTCGCATGCGGTCCCCGCACCCATTTTGGCACACCTCTCACACGCTTCGTGGCCCCACAGGGAGCTCCACCTAAGGTCCCAGTGGCGGAAATCGCATGCGGTCCCCGTACCCATTTTGGCACACCTCTCACACGCTTCGTGGCCCCATAGGGAGCTCCACCTAAGGTCCCAGTGGCGGAACGCGCACGCGGTCCCCGCACCCATTTTGGTACACCCCTCACACGCTTCGTGGCCCCATAGGGAGCTCCACCTAAGGTCCCAGTGGCGGAAATCGCATAGCGGTCCCCGCACCAATTTTGGTTCACCCCTCACACGCTTCGTGGCCCCATAGGGAGCTCCACCTAAGGTCCCAGTGGCGCTCCGTAGCCATTTTGGCTCAAGCGCTCGCACGGCCGCGCCTCCCTCTTCTACTTGCGGGACCGCGGGATGGCGCTGCCTAGATGGGCTCTCGCGGCGCCTGTGGACCTGACGGCCTTGGTGGCTGCGGCGGTCCGCGGAGCCGTGGACGGCGGCGCGCCGCGCCGCACTGTCGCTGCCGTGGCACGCTCCGCCGTGTCGGCCGCCGCCTTCGCGGCGCGGCCGATTCCGCGGGAGCCTGCCGCCGCGGGCGGCGGAGTACGCCCTGAAGTGCCTGCCGACGCCGCTCCTCGCGCTTCCTCGGAAGCGCTGCGCGAGCGGCGGCGCAGGCGCCGTCAGAGGTGTGCGGGGCGGCGCGCACTGGAGCGAGGGGAAGCTGCGGCGATGGCGGATGCAGTGGTGGCGGATGGCCCGCCGCCCGCTGCGGTCCCCGCTGCCGTTGGCGGCCCCAACACGGACAACGACGGCGGCGACGACGTCGAGTTTGACGACGCCTGGGCGGACGAGGCCGTGCCGAGGAGGCGCAGGCCGCGTCGTCGGCGGGCGCTACCGGAGGCGGCTGCTCCGGGTGCGGCGGCGTCGGCGGCGGCAGGAGCGGGCCTCGGCCCGCCTGCCGAGGCGGCGGCGGCGGCTTCCCTGGGGCTCCCTCTGGTCGCGCTGGGGGCGGCGGGGGCGGCGGCGGGCCCCCTGGAGGCGGTGCGGGCCGCGCTGCCCGTCGGCGAGCTGGCGGCCCTGGACTCCTCCTTCGAGGCGTGCCAGGGCGTGCGGGCGGCCGCCGACGACGCCCTGCTCCGCGCGCAGCCTCCGCCCCCGGAGGCGATGCGCGAGGAGGTCCAGCGCATGCTGGACCTGGTGCTCCCCCACTAGGTCCTCGCGCTTGCGGGGGTGCCGCCCCTTCGGGGGGTCTAGGCCCCGCTCCGCCCTACCCTTCGGCGGTGGGGTTCGGCCTGGCGGCCGCCGCGCTCGCGCTCGGCGGCCTCGCGGGCCTGCGGGCGGCGGCGGGCCCCGCCCCAGGCGCGGGCGGCCGCGGCGCCCTCCCTCGGCATCCTCGGCCTCGCGTTCGTGGTCGTGGATGGCCAGGGCCTCCTGCTGGCTGGCGCGTCGGCGGGAGTTTGCGGACCCGAGGGCCGCCCTCGGTCAGCCTACGCCTAAAAAGAAGGTCCCAGTGGCGGAACTCGCATGGCGGCCTCGGGCCATTTCGGCACCCCTCACACGCTTCGTGGCCCCATAGGGAGCTCCACCTAAGGTCCCAGTGGCGGAAATCGCATGCGGTCCCCGCGCCCATTTGGGCACACCTCTCACACGCTTCGTGGCCCCATAGGGAGCTCCACCTAAGGTCCCAGTGGCGGAACGCGCACGCGGTCCCCGCACCCATTTTGGTACACCCATCACACGCTTCGTGGCCCCATAAGGGGCGCCGTCCTCGTCGTCGTCGGCGCCCGCGAAGACGGCCGCGAACGTGTCCCTGAGCATGTCGGGCTCCGGCGGGAACCCGTGGCCACATAGGGAGCGTGGGCGAAGATGGTACGCACAATTGCGGTATTCACAACTGCGTATGATTGGGTCTTTCGCTCAGCAAATGTTCGGATATACCTACATGAGGTGGCATGCCTGCGCGTATAATTATCACAAGAATTCTTGGGGGCCTGCGATCGCGGAAAGATGCACAAGCGACGCATGCGCCCTATGATTGGCGGTGCCTGCGCCGAGCCATGCGCAGCGCATGCGCTAGTAATAACAGAAATTCAAGAACATGGCCGCGGTGCCTGCGCTCGTGCGGCGGCACACACGCGATGTGGGCACTTTGCTATTTTTCGAAAGATGGAATGGGGAAGTGCCTGGCCAAGCGCTTTCCAAATCTACTGTTGCAACGGTGGGCATGCATAGTATCGGCAATTCACTGCAACCTGCTGTAAGAACACGCGCCGACCGAACACATGTTCGACTAACACGTAGTGCACCGCATGAATTCCCATCATATTGTGCATGCGCATACGTTACCCCAGCGCGGGTCATGTAACATGTGTGACTCCCCATAGAACACGAGACATCATACTATGCTAGGTTACCGCATGGTGGCATACCAACCGTTTCGCTAACGCACTCTGAATTCACATATGCGCATGGCCATACACGCGAGCACATGCGATCTCGCACTGCCGCACGCTATGTTAACACCTGCTTGATTGCGCACTGTCCTATGATAGATCACGTCGTTGAATCATATCCAAAATTGGCAACAATTTACCCACACACACACAATCCGCACGACGCCCCCCCTTCCCAGGCAATGACCACGCACCAGGGCCCACTCCAGCGACGGGCAGTGCGGCCCCTTTTTCGGGGTAACGCCTTCAATACACAGCGAAAAGTGCGCGGCAACCCGTCCGCCCTGCCTCCCCCTCCCCTCTTCATCTTACAAACCCAATAGGAATGGTTCGCCTGCGCCTATGATGAAACAATGCCTGCGGTGCCTGCGACCGCGTCAAGATGTACAGGCGATGCATGCGCTCTATTCTTGGACGCGCCCGCGGTGCCTACGCCGCGCAATGCACGGTGCCTGCGCTGACTTTTTTCACAAGAAATGCCCGCGGCGCCTGAGTCCATGCATCGACGCACAGGCGGTGCCAGCACCTTGCTATTGCTTCACGAAGTGAAATGGGAAGAATAGGACAACGCCTGGCCATGCGTGTTCCAAATGTTAGTGCAGCACGTGGTATGAACATATGTTGGATAAACGCACGTTCTGCAAACAAGTCGTACTTACCACCATATTACGCATACACACATGCGACCTTGGCGCCAGTCATGCAACTATGTGTCACCAAAGCAGACCAGACCTAATCAACTGCAGAATTATCACGCGATGGCATACCAGACGTTACGCACACGCACACGGTGCCTGCGCTCATGCCCACGGTGCCTGCGTTCATGCAGCAACGCACAAGCGATGCCGGTACCGGCTGCTATTTTCTCAAAATGGCAAATGAGAAAACGCCAGTAGGCGTTCCGGCTTGAAGAGCGTCAAAGACGACCCAAGTGACACAAAAAATGACAGCAAGACGGCCCTCAAGTCTCCCAGGGAGGCGCAAGAGGCCCCCAAGATGACCCCAAGAAGGGTCCAAAAGGGGAACTCGAATTGATATTTGGAGTTTCCTCCTCCTCCTCCTTCTCCTCATTCCTCCTCCTCCCTCTCTTCCTCCTCTCTGTCCCTTCCCCATGTGTCCCCCCAAGGGTTTCCATCGCGGCTCGGAGAACACGGATTCCAATAGCGTGGCCAAACTTTGGCCCGACGTTTGGCCACACGTCGGCAATTCCAGAAATGCAAGGGACGGCGGTGATTCGCTGAAGGCGTATTCGATACATCAAACAATCTTTGGAATTGCATTCGTCAATTTCCTCCCCGTCTTCCAGTCGGGCTGTAGCATCATATTCCTCCCCAGGTATATCGCCACATTCTCCTGCGGTTTGGTTATGATCTGTTGATAGAATGTAGTTGATGTCGTCATGTCCAAACGAATGTCCACAAAACCACGACTTGGGCGGCTGCGTCTCAACGAGCACAGAATCAGGACCCAACCAATAGCGGTGATTATTGGCAGCTCCGTGATGCATGATAAGAAAGTCGGTGCTGGCTGCAAGAATGGCTTGCTCCACGACAGTGCGTGCCCCAATATCAGTCTTCAGCACATTGACGCCAAACTTGGCGAGTGCGATCTGAACGCGATTGCCGATCTCATCCCAATTCAGCAGATCTCTGCTGTTGGCAGCAGTGGATGCTGTCCGAATGTTCAAGAGAACGCTGATTGCCCGGTCGGCTCGTGGAACGACGCCCCCGTCCAACCCATGACTATACATAAAAGCAGCATGCATACTTATGCTCGATTTCCCTGGCATGTGCTCACATGTGTAGTCCCCGATTGAAACTGACGCACCATTGCTCAGATATTCCGTGTTGTCGAAATCCACAATACGGTCCGTTTTCGAATTGCAGCTGCCGACTGCAACATCGGTTTCTAAAACCATGCCGAGTAACTCCTTCGCAACATGTGCACCACACGCGTGGTCGAACTTTCAACGTACGCATGGATGTAGCATGCCATGATGCTTCAACATCGTATACGCAGGCGCCACCATCCCACGAAATACGTGTGCGAAATTATTGCAATCCCATTGCGTCCATTGCGTAATGCCCCGAAGGCATATCGTGTCAGCAGAAACATCGACATGTGAAGCACTGTACCCTTCATTGAAAAAAATATCGAACACTTGGGATTTTTTGAGCGAGGAGCTGCAAGAGCTGGTGTTGACAGGTTGCTCACGCAAGTGAAGGGCTGGCACAATGGCCCCAACCGTCAGCCATGTGAAGGCATATATTTCGTATCGCATCCGCGGTCTGACAGGTCAATGTGTGCCAACTGCACACGACTGATGTGGAGCGTTCGTTTGAGCAAAACTTGGAACTGATGATCGCGATCACAACGACGATGACGACATCGACTGCAATCCGAAATGAATATGGTCAGGGCCCTCGGTCGCGGTGCCGTGGTGCCGCGACCTCACGGTGTCTTGCTTTGTGGTATCTTGTGCGTTGTCATGAGGCGCCGTGCGAAGTCGCGATGCGCGGTGTAGTTGGACGCCGTATCGCGCGGCGCCCTGCAGTGTTCCGAGGCTTCGTGGCCTCATGCGGTGTTGCGTGCAAGAGCGTTTTGTCACTCGGCTCCTGGGCATTATGCCGCTGATGAATGTGCTTCTCGTGGCGACGCGATCGATGGGGATGATGACGGTGCAAGGACATTTGCTATATATGAGTGCTGATGGCAGGGCATCCGAGTCCGAAAGGTGTTGGAAGGCCCACCCAACAGCTTCGCCTTAGGCGAAGCCAAGCTCCCGCTCTGGTGTACCGTAGTAACGATAGTCCCAGTAGTAGGGGGCAAGGCATCTCGAACACTATTTGGGTACTGGTGGAAAATAGTACACCTCGCGCTGAGGTGTAGTCAGATCTGGGCGGCCGACCGCTTTGAGCCAAGCGGCCGCGGATGCACGCTCGTCCCCACTCACACGCAACGCCCAGCTCACTTTAGAGTCGGGGGGGGGGAGACGAGGCGTGAATACGCCGCCTCTACGCAGCAGATACAGCAGCGACTATCTACAAAAGGGCAGCAAAACGGCGAGGCCGTAAGGAAGGTGGACCCGCACGCAAGTTGCCTTGCCTGTACTATTCTGTACATACAGATACTCCTCAGGCGGCCACAGAACGGGATGTCTGGCCAGCCCGATAGGGAGTATGAGTCTTCAAGTCATGTTTGAAGGATTGTATACCTCCCATGACCTGTAGGAGCATCTCTCTGTCGATGCTCCCCTTGGTGTGACCGTCCGCAGTCATATCGCGGGTGTCGCACCACTGAATACTGTACACGATTCCTCGCTCCATCATCTGTCGTATCCAGCTGGTGTGTCCTAAAAGGATAGACTCAGTCGGCTTCTTCAAGTCTTTGCTTGACAAGGACTTAAAAACAGACTCAGCATCTATGGCCCAAGTGACCTTGATGCTCAGGCCACCCAACTCAAGCACGTCTTTCAACTGGGTGGGAGTTAGCGGCCCTGCATGGAGCTCGCGCAGAGTCACGATCGTGGGATAACAGTCCTCCAAGTTGCGGGCAGCTGCTAGTGTCTCTGCTGAATAGCTCGAGCGGACCTGCAAGCGGCGAGACTTGCAGTACGCATCGATCAAGTGGGCGACGCGCTTACCAGATGGCGTGTTTCCACGCCGCAGCAGGTGTGCCCCGCGAAAACCATAGCCTTTGACGTCGTCATCGGCGTCTCCACTCAGGCGCCGGTAACCTAAGTCGCTGCGCAGGTCGACCTCGCCCGTGGGGGTCATCGCCTGGTCGACGGTCTTCTTAGGACAGGCCTGCAGTTTCCTGGCAATCGCGCTCAGTCGTCGCACTTGTAGATTGGTCGGTTCTTGGACACGTTGTAGAGATACAACATGCGCCATCAACCACACCTGGGTGACTAATGCATACGCCAGCGCGCCTCTGAGGCTGACGGACATGTCTGCAACCATCTTGGATGCCTGAGCGTCAGCGTCGGCGCCGGAAGGTTCAGGATGTTGTATAGGAAGGAGCTGATTGATGTATTTGTCTTGGTCCAAAGAAACATTGCCGTCCTCATCCCTGGTATATCTCACGGCGCACTTGGTGCACGCGTGCTTGTTGAATTTACACTTGCCAAAGGTGTCTTCTACGCACTTGACACACTTGTCAATGGCGCCCTCAGTGCCGGCCATATTGATATCATCAACATGTTTGGCAGTAAACAAATTGCTGTTCGTCTCGAACTCCTCGTCGTAGGACGCGGGTCGGAGACCAAAACCTCTCGTGGCCCTTCTGTGCTTTAGTGAGAAAGCTCGGGGTGCATCTGCGGTGCCAGTGCCTGGCTGAAGGCGCCGCCAGCAGCGCTTTGACTCGTCGCAGTGTTCGAATCCTGGGAGAGTTCGAAGCACTGCGGCCGATCCAGGCGGCACAGTAAAACACGCCACACGTTCCTCTTTCACCAGCTGCCTCAGCAAGTTCCTAGTCAACCCTTCCAGGAAGGCCATGTTGATGTCGAGGGAGGCAACGATCCATTGCTTCTTGCGCACTGCCGTGCTCGCGAGTAGTCTCTGGCTCGACCGCCGCGCTGTTCCCGAAAAGGCTTCTACGCCGAAGGCTTCAAGGTCCATGAAGCCTCGAAGCACCAGGCGTAATCTGGTGGCACGTTCCATCTCGCCCTTCTCGTTCTTCACAAACTTTAATTTGCACACACGCACACACCTCGAAGTCATGATGTTTGACGCTTTAGATATGTCTTGCACCAGGAAGCACTTGTTGCCAAACCATGTCTTGAGTTCGGTGCGGAGGGCTTTACATACTGTCTCGGGATTCGCCTGGACGTCAGCCTTCGCGAAGAGGACGTCTTCCTTGACGACCGCAACTCGCTTTGCAGCGGCGGTTACGTATACTCGCATCGTGGTCACACGGCCGGCATCTAATATCCTGCGCTGTTGTTCGGACAGGACTACCTTTGACATTTCTGCCGTAAAGCAGAGCTCTACATATTGCCCATTTTCGTCTGAGTCCAATCCGCACTGCAATCTTCGTCCATGGAGCACAGTGGGACATGATACATCTCCTCTGTGTCGGAGTCGCGTGGGTGCCCCCACTTAGGCAGGTGCCCCCGCTGTTCTTCAGCTACAGTGATCAGCTCACTGTGGTCTGGAATCATCTGCGCGGGCATCGTGAAAAGATCCTCTAGTGGAGTGGCCTCCAGCAGTGCCTTTTCATCTTGTAATTCTGCATACCACACTTCCATGACGTGTGACTCGAGGTCAGCCACCGATTCCTAATAAATCGTAGGAAGCCGCCCATCCTTCTGTGGTGGTTCGGCTTCTGAGGCTTCTCTTGCAGTTCCATCCGGTGCCAGTGCATCCGCCAGCTCCTCAAAATTTATCATATCCTGGTCAAAGCCTGCTTGAGGTTTGGTGGACTTCAGGCACTGGATGATTCTAGAATGTGCTGATCCAGTTATATCGTGAACGTTAAAAACGGCGCCTTCTGCTTTATAATAATGAAATCCTGGATTCACATCGTTCTCATGGTGGACCAATGTGTAACTGTCAGCGCAAGCAACCGGAGGCAGCTTATGGATACTCTTGGTTAACCTGACCGACACTACGTTCTCAATGCGGGAGAAGTTTCTGATAAGGCATTGTAAAGCTAGATGTACCTTAGGAGATAGTCGGCTTGCACTTGCCATCTGAAGCATCCCCTTCTGGGTCGGTACATAGCCAAATCTCATCGCAGGTCCCCCCGCAGGTAAACTGGCCACGAACGTCAACACTGGCCGTTGTGCAGTGTTGTCGGGGCCAATTTCTCTGGCTATTCAAGCTTCAATATAGAGTGAATGTCGTGCATCGCCGTATTGTACCTGAACGTCGCGGCTTCCCACTCGAACGATGGCTGGACCCCTTTTTGGAATCGTTTCTTACAACTGGGAATGAGCCATTCCAGCCTCCCCAGTCGCCCTTCGAAGTTGTAGGGCGATGGTAATCAACTAAATATCCTTCATCGTAGTAGCGCTGACCGGTAACAAGTGTCTTAGTGCGTAATGCAGGATTGGTCTTGGCTGCTGCCGTGGCCTGTGCGATAGCTTCAGTGCATACCTTGCGTATCATCTGTTCACGAGAATGATCCGACGTTTCCGTCGGCTGTTCGTGATCCAGGACAGGTAAGTCAGGGAGCACCGTTGGTTGCCGTCCAAACAAAGCGCTGCATGGAGACACCTCGCTGTAGAAGATGAACGCGCTGGCGGCAAACAAGGCCTCATGCAGTAGTCGTGTGCACACAAGAGGTATGTCTAACCTGTTGAGTTCAGCTTCCATGACATGAAGTACATGGCGTAATCTGTCATTTCTGGTTTCGATCGTCGTAGCGCGTTGTCCACGCGCACGTTTCCTTAGTTCAGCGCCCTTTGCCTTAAGGACTGTTTTCGCAGTGTCGTCGTTGAGGGCACCCTCTCCATAGGAATAGAATACCTCTGCAAGTCCAAACTGCATCCAGCACTGATGGTATGCATCCAGGATACTGGGCATCGTCGTGTCTGGTATTTCCATTCCAGTAGCATATCGAATACAACAGAATGAGATATGAAATAGATTGTGCTCTTGTTTGTAGAACATCAGGTCACATTCAACTTCTTAGTTGAATTGCCAGGCAGTGCAGTAGATGGCATAACAACGTGCCCAGGCTTGCCCCAAGCCCTGCACTCCCGAAATGTGTCGCAGACACCTTTGATCAGGTTGAATCTGACGCTGTCCAGACCTATCTTTGTTAAGATGAGTATCATCTTAGGCTCTTTCGCATGGAACCAACGCAAGTACAGCTTCCGCAGCTCGCGTGGCACCACGCTTGGATCAAGGCTTTAAAAAATTGTGTAGGATGATTTGCACGTCGAACCGTGACCCGTCTGGAAGTCACGGTCGCGCAGCAGGGTTACCCGCTGGTGGCGGAAGAGGTGCATCTCCACCTTGCTGTCGGCCACGTCTGACTCTAACCTGCGGCAGTCGGAAGTGGCCATCCGAACTCCCAGTTCCACTCGAGGCAGGTTGCCCTGCAGCAGGTTCAGCGGCATGTCTGCCCACTGTCATGTCGTAGCTGATGGCACCCGCTGTGGGTCTGGCTCTAGAGCCGGGTCTTGGTGCTCGTAGCCGCGTGAGTAGTGGTGCGGCTTGCGCCTCGGGTGGTGGTGCTGCTGGCGCAGCAGGAGCTGGTGGTGCTTGTCCTGCTGCTGGTTCGGCCGGAGCCGGCGGTGCCTGTCCGCGATTGTCAGACAGCTTCCAAGGTTTGGCAAACTTGCATGTGCCAGATGCCCGTACATGTCCAAGCTTGTTCTGGCCGTAGTTCTTCTTGCAGCTCGGACATTCCCAATGGTAGTCTTCCTCCTCGTACCTGCAATGCTTGGGATTTCTGTCATGTGAGGGAGAGCGCATGTTAACATGATCCGCGCATGCAGGACATCCTAGCCCTCCCGAAGGCGGTCTCGTGATGGAACCGTCGGGCTGCCGAGGGATAGTTGGATCGTCCAAATCATATCCCCTCACGCTGGTGACTAGCACGGTGGAAGAATAAGGGTGACCATGGAAGGGATCACGGTCCACCTGGAAAAGATCGCGTGCGATCTGAACTGCGTCGACAGAAAGGGACTGCATCTTTGGAGCATAATGTGCAGCCATGGACAGTTCCCTGTTACATACCGACGCATGTTGATGATGGCCAGCACATCGTCTTCGCTCAGGAGGGACACGTAGAAGGCGGTGGTTGGCCATGATCTCGGTCGGTTTCCGTATCAATACCTCATGAGAATCACATTAGCCAGTCGTACATTGGTCCATATTAACCTTGCAAGTGCCCTTGCACTTGGCCAATGTAGTCCGCGGTTATATCTGATCCACCCAAGTACCCACTGGTTTCTCGAAAAAATACCAGTCGAAGATCGTTCTGGCGTGTAGCAACCTGACCACAAAACTTGATATGCGGCAGATCTTCTCTGGTGTTCATACCAGGTATCATGGTTGACCTGGCAGTTGTAATATGAAGGTAGTCCTGTCGTTCTGCATTTGGTCTGTAATATGACAATATGAACGAAACAAGCGTCTAGGTAGTGCACCACTGCATCCTGGACATCCTTATTTCCCAAGGTCGACATAGGAGCGCTTGTCTAGGTTCCCCCCTGAAGACAGATCTCGGCTGAATGCTCGCTGCGATGCACCTCCACTTCCTCCATAGAATTCCAACATGTCAACCTTGTTGTGTCGTCCATAGCATAAGGTTGGGATTATGGATAATACATCTGTGTAGGATTCAGCAGGTAGCCCCGCAAGTAATGTGACGAAGGTTTCCTCTTCATCATCGCTTTCCATGCCGGAGTCAAAGGGAACGTCGGTGTAGTACGCGCTAGATCCGAGACCATTCAGGTCATCTCCGCAGTCATCGCTGCCTTCTTCGACTATCCTGGGCATATTGCGCGGCTTGGTGCCCGCTGCTTTGTCGGCGTTATGTTTTTCATTTTGTTTTATTTGGCCATCGGTCGGTAGTGCTGTCTGTTGTTCAGTCTATTGGTCAACGTCAGATGAACTTGGCGTTGGAGCCCGAGCCTCAGTCATCAAGTCTCGGATGCGTTGGCAATGTGGCCGCGCCCGCTTTCCAGGCAGCCTAACGTACCAATCAGCGGGCGTTGCCACCCACAACAGTTGATAACCCCACGAGAGTAGAGCACCCAAATACTGTGTACCAATAGAGGTCATAAGGTCTGCATGTGTAATACAATCACACATATAACCACGAGCTCAAGGCAAGCTGTCCGAATGTCCTCACTGACAAGTGCACGAGAATGATGATGATGCGATGAGCACTCTTTTTCTGCAGCGGCCACACAGCCGGGTCCACTGCTATCCGTGGCAGCCGCACAGCCGGGCTTGCCACTGCCCCTGGCGCGCGCAGCCGGCGCCTGAGAAAAGAATGCAGGTTTCCCCGCGTTCGATGACAGAGCTCGAGTGTTCGGCCTGTCGGAGCAAGCGCGGGCGGCCGTGGCACGCGCCTGCCCCCGTCACTGATTTGGCGACGGGGGCGTCCAAATGCCCGTGCAATGCTGTGCTGCAGAGCCGCTGCTCGAAGTAGAAATAGCGAACTTCTCAGAGGTATCATCCACTTCCGCAGGTGCCCCTGCCTTCGCGTCGGGCAGCGTCCACTTATTGCCCTCCTCGTAGATGGCCCGATAGACCTTCGCCTGCAAGTTGCGCAAGGCGAAATCCTGATCGGCCGAGGTGGGGTTAGTCCCGAAGGGCGCATTCCTGCGACGCCAGGTCTTCAAGGTGTTATTCACCAAAGACTGGATCGTAAAGCGAACGTCTCCTCGTTGACGGAGAAGCTGATGCCCTCGGTATCCTGTGACGTCATATGCGTGTGGGCATCTCTCATAGCTGGCGCCCCCGCGGCTGGCTCTGCGTCAGCCGGTGTCCCCGCGGCTTCTCTGACGAGCAGCGGGTCATCCTCGCATTGAGGATTGGCCGAAATAGTAAACGGCATCGACCTTTTGTCCTCAGTTGCGGCCCCGTACTCGTCGACCTTGAGTGCCAGATGCCCAGGAGGCGTTTTCATCAAATCAAGTACTCTGGCACCCTTTCCAAGTAGAAGCTTGTACATATCAGAACCAGGGATGATCATCTTCTCGTGCCCCTGCTCAGGATAGTCCTCATGTTAGACGTACTCCTCAGACCAAGAATAGCAGGGAGATGTCCCCCTGAACCTTCAGCCACTTTGCCGAGTAGGTATCAAGTCTCGGCACAGCAGGTGCCCCCGCCGGGCCCCCCCTATCTTGCGCGCAACTCTGCAGCGCAAGGACTTGTCACATACCGCGGCACCATGTCCCACTCCCGACACGCAGAGCCTCTTCGCCAGGTTCAGCTTCTCGATGGCGTGCCCACGGGAACGGGATACCCGCTCGAATGTCTGCGCCGTTTTCAGACTAATGATGTTGATGTTGCTGCCGATGTCCAAAAGGATTGTCAGCATTCCCTCCACCATGGTCCCACTGTTTGCTGCCAGAGCCAATTCACGGCGTTCTCCAAATATTCGTGGCACCTCAGACAGCGTCGCACCGTGCATACCCTTGCGGCGCCTCTGCTTCAACACCCAATCGCTCCTTGACAGAGACGTGAAGACGTTCATGTGTCCGCGGGCCTCCTCTTCCATGATGGGGTTCTTCTCGACAATCCAGGCCGCGGGGTACTAATCGTACATGTGCGGGCGCGATGCAAATGTGGTCAGCATGTTCATGAACGTATCTTCGTCAGTACGCATGCCCATCTGACCATCTGAGTTCACCATTAACACAGCGCGTAGCATGTCGCGCTCGGATATCGCACGGATGCCACTGCGCGCGCTCACCGGGCTCTCCGTCCTGCGCTGGCTGCGCGGGCGGGTGTCTCGCCCGCGTGGCGCGTAGGTATGCGGAGACTGAACCCACTGCGCGCTCCCGTCGGTGGCTCTCTCCATACGCCTCGGCCATGTCGTTAGCTGGCAACGCGGCAGGTGCAGTTGTAGCAAGTGCCCCTGCTTTATTGGCTGCTTCCGCTATTGACGGCATGGGCGCATCCAAAGCAGGCACGGTAGCTTCCGTCGCCTGCCCCGCGATGGCTGATGAAGCAGTCTGCCCCGCTGGCGTTGTTGTAGGGGCTGCCGTGTTATTCATCATCATCGCCGTGACGCGGTTGAGCTCTTCGCGAAGATATCTAAATTAATTGACCCCTCGGAGTATTTCTCCACGACGATCTAATGCGTCCTGATCTACAGCAAGGGCATAATGAAACCCAGCTGCGATTAGACCAACGCCCCTGCAAATAGCGCAGAGTGCCTCAGTTGCAGTACCTTCCATATTGCCCGCCAGCTGTCTGTCCACATGAGCATGTGCAACTCGGTCCCAGCACTGCGCATGGAATATGCGACCACACTGAAGCCTCCAGAACTTGTAGCGCTGCACGAAGTGATCCAGGCATATGGCACACTTGTTAAAGGCACTGTCGCTGATGACTGGCGGTGTTGCCGATGGCCTGATACGCGTCTGGCGCTCCAGAGTAGTTTCGCCAATATCATTCTGAACTGGTGGGACCGACGGTGGCTGCATGGCTGCAAGTGCTGCCGGGATATGTGCAGGTGTCCCTGCTGTGGTTGGAGTAGCAGGTTGCCCCGCACGACCCAGCACCCTGTCTGCCTGACGCTCATGGTTGCGACGCTGGCGGGCCGACTGCATCGAGAGATCGGCCTGCTGCGCCTCGTGAATGGCCAGAATCTCTGGGCGCAACTCCCCCGTGGATGATGGCGCTATCAGGCCGGGGGCCTGCTGCGTCACATCTGAGTCCGTAGGGGTAGCCAAATATCCATAATGAGGGATCTGGCCCGGCACGCCTGACGCGTAGCCAGAGCCGCGCGTCGAATGAGTCTGGTAGAAGTCGTCGGCCGTCGCTCGTACACACAGGCTCCCCGGCTGCATCCCCACACGAGGGTTACCAGTTACCTGAGCATGGTAGTCAGGATACAACGGGAAGTCCATCGGCGGTGCTGTAGGGCGCTCTGCAGCTGTCGGATCGCATGTCGGATGACTGAAACATGCTGGCACGTATCCGTATCGATTGGGGTTGTCCGGTGATGGATTTGGGTCCGGAACATACTCCCAAGGCGGCGTCAAGCTAGCGCTAGAGAGGTCGATGCCATCCCTACGCATGCTCTGCGAGGCTTCGCGGATCTGCCGGTACATCCACTCTTGCTGACCAACCAAGCTCTCGGTCCTCTGTGCAGCGTGGTGGTCAGGAAAAGTAAGTTGCCCCGAATGTGGACGCGGCGATGCGAATGGCGATGTCGCCTGTAAAGCCTGGTAGAGCTGCGGGTTCATCCGATCGCTTTGGAGTCTTGCCTGTAGGCGAGTGGTGCTCCCAGCACTCTGTGGAGTCCCAAATGGAGTTGCGGCCCTGCTCATAAGTGCAAACGACGCAGGTTGACCTGCAGGCACTGGCAGCTGCTGCATCTGAGCACGCCACGGATCGTTGGTGCACAGCATGTCGGCGGGAGTGATCCCACTCGATGTCATACCTGTCACGTCCGCACTGTGGGCCTGAATCCATGATTCGTCAGACCCCCCTGCAGATGTCCCCGCTTGGTACACATCTTCAACGGAAATACTGCAGAGAACCCGACCTCCTGGATGGGCGTCGGTTCGGGACACTTCAAATTGTAAGGGGCTTGTGGAATAAACCAATCTTGCGACGATGATGCATCACATTGAAATTCGCACATGTCGTCGACAGAAAGATCCCTGCACGGATACTTCTGATCGTTGTCCCACAGGCACGGGGGATTGATCCATGCATGTCCCACGCGGCTGTACCTGCACTTGTCGCTGGGCAGAATACCTACAAGCTGGACGATGTGAGTCGAAGGACTTCTGCCGTTCTGGCCTGCCGACATTATAATATCATTTGCTGAGCGCCAAATAGCCATATTATCCCGAAGCAAGTTCTTCAGACTAACCATAATCGACACATCGGAGTCGACACGCAGACCGGACTGGACGCTGTTGTCACCCGGTAAATATGGGCAAGCATGGACCAACTGTCTGCCTTTACCCTTGATGGTGTCGTCGGCACGGCATGACAGCCCTATGCGAAGTATATTCGGGATGTTTTCACACTGGTCACCGTGAGTGAAATAACAAGGCGCACCTGGAATAGTCAAAATTGTTATCCTCATATACAGTGATTCAGGGCAGTGTATCCCAGGACTGCTGTGTCCATTAACTTGGGCGCATGAAATATGTCTCGCACGTCTCAGTAGCGTACCTACACTTCTTGATTTGGAGCCTGTTTTTTTTTCCTGCATCCCAGTGTTGCCGACCATGCCAATCAAGTACAGCGCAGTCAATGCTTGGCATGATCAATGGCGGCCCCTGAGATAACGGCGGACAGTCTCCAGGTGCTTGCGGCGCGAGCGATCACATCCCTCAGGTGGCCACTGGTTGAGCAGCTCTGAGAGCCCCACCCATCCATCGAATTCATCGAAAGACGGCACTGCTCGCCGAAGCCTATTAGCGAGATAATCGTTGTGAAATGGTTTGCAACGAAGAGCAGTCGCAAGTCATTATGAGCAGCAGCGCTGCCGCTCGTAGGTCAAATCTGGACCAACAACTCTGTCTGCCTCAAGGATCCCCATAAAGTCGTTCTTCCCGGACAAATATGCGAGCGCCGGGCGCCTACGCAAGATATTGCGTACAACCTGGCGCGCATGGGCGCCCTTATCGGCAATGACGGCGGTGCCCTGAATATCGCATTCCACCACAATGTCTCGGTCAGACCTGTCATCATAATTGGGGCGATATGCTGGGTCGATCTTCATGCGCCTGGAAATGCGCAGACATCCCCAACACTGTCGGCACGCAACGGGCACTTCCAAAGTAAGAGCAAGTTGCCCCGCAGAACTCTGAGCAGGTTGCCCCGCAGAACTCTGAGCTGCTGCCGATGCTGCGGGTGCACGAGCGCCCGCCGATGACGAGGCAGCGCCCGCCGATCCCCTGAGCGCACGAGGAGTCCTTGGCGGGGTACTAATGTCGAAGTTCTGGTGTTTCTTCTCATTGATGTTGTAGTACTCGTACGTCTAATCTTTGGGAGCTGCCCCTGATGCCTTTGATGTAGTTTCCAATAGTTTCATATCGGTACCACGCCGCGTCGAAGAAGCATCCCGTGATGACCCCTCCAGTGTCGGCATCCAGCCAGCCCTGTGTGTCCGGCCAGGTGCAGGGCCGCGACGTGGCCCAGTGTCCTTCGGAGTAGGAGCGCTGGCGCCTTGACATGCAGCTGCTGCGGCGGCCACTGCTGGCCCTCTGGATCGACGTCGATCAGCAGGTTGCCCCGCAGGTCGTTGTTGCTTGCTATCTCCAGGATTGGGATCATCCGGGCCCTTCCTCTTCATCTGTTTGGGCGGTGGTCCGAGCTGATCAGGTCCGAGTGACTTAGACTGACTCGACGAATCCGAAGATAGAGAAATATCAAAAGGCGGATCTGTCTTCGGCTTGGGAGTTGCCTTAGCCGTTCCCCCTGCAGGTATTCACGGCCCACATCGCACAGGCCCTCTGCCAGGGTTCAGGTCCACGCCATCAGGCTTTCTGAATGCAATATTCCCGATGGTGGCCCTTCCCCTGATGGACAGGTAATATCTAGTAGCGCTGAGCCTTTGGTCAACTGTAGTCTTTACCCATCCTACAGATCCAGCGCGGTAAGCGACCCTTCCTTCTGGAGAAAGATCCATTTCTTCAGTAACGACCAACCTAGGATCAATAAGGGTGTCCGCATCGTAAGCGACGCCCGCGACAGTGGAGTGGGCGTCGGAGCATTCCGAGGCGCACCCTGCAGGAGCTGCTTCCGCGGGGTCTACCTCTTCAGCCATTTCTTCGACAGCATCAGCTCCTTGTTGGTCGTCTTCTTCTGAATTGGGCGAAGCAGGTTTCCCCGCGCCCCACTCACGATTGAATGCATTTACATGATGAAGAGGTGAAAGGTGTTTCCATATCTTCATAGATTGGGATATTTCGTCGGCTGTAGCTGGTTCGCAATCGTTCCCCGTCAACTGCTCATTCCATGGCGCTGCATTCGGATCGGCGCAGCAACGCCGGCCATCACCATGAGACCAAGCCCACGGCGCCTTGCGAAAGTTAGGGCTTCTTGATGGGCGCCTGATGAGGCAACCACGCCCGTGGTCGGCATACTCGGGGCACGCGCAAGCAACGCCTCTGTAAAGTTTCCGTTCCTCGACGATGGCCTTCTCGAGGTCGCGCTTCATATGTTTTCTTGTGTCTTGACAGGCCCTGTCCTTTTTGAGCGAACGATCTCGCCCTGTTAATTGCGTTCAACCTTGCGAGGAGAACGCCAGCGACGAATCTGGCGCTCAGTCCAACCCTGGCCCAACCAGCATTGCATCGTATCTGGGCCTATGCACTGGCAACAAGGCGCTGTATTTCGTCTTCTGGATATTCTTCTTGAGGTTGATCCCCTTGAGGCGGGCGCCCCCGCAGACGCCCCCTCCCCAGGGGGGCGCCAGGTCTATTGACCTGCCGTGGAGGGGCCCTTGGATTCCCCACGCCAGGAGAATGAGGGCGCTGATGGCCGCCGGGGAGAGCGCCGCTGGAGCGCGCGCGCACGGTTGGGCGAGCGACCGGGGATCCGACCGCGACGCACCAGACGAGCGTCATCTTCCCATTCTTCATCGTCGTCGTCGGCGCGATACTTGCGTCTCCAGAACTGGCGGCTCGCCGATCGCCCCTGGCGGCCCATGGAGCGGCCCGAAGCTACAAATGCGCATTGACATCCTTCATTGCGGCCAAGCCCACATTGAACGCGCCCAGACTGATCGCTAACGGCCCGCGGGTTCCCCCGCAAAGGATCGCCATCACTCAATTCCATGCTTGTCGGATTTCGAATAACCCGAACGCGAAGCATCGACTGCATTTCCTCTTCTGCTGCAGGAATTGTGGCTTCTGAATCCGCGGGCGCCCCCGCCATTTCGCCATCTCCTTCGGCGGGCACGTGGAAGTTCTCGACAAGCTCAACATTTGCAGGTTGCCCCGCGACGGGCATGCCCAGCCAGTCTACCAGACCAATATCATCGCGGCCAGTGAATACCTCCTCGAACAGCTCGTCGGCGCAATCCTCGAGGGACAGACTGGCACTCAAATATCCGGCGGCCATGAAGTTCACAGCTGCAACTGAACGATCGGCACGGTCGGCGAAAGTGACCCCCAGTCAACACACTGTATATCCGAATCAGTTTGAACCAGACCTCTGCCTCCCCTATCGCCCTGAGGGCACTCGCGGTGAAAGTGCTGCGTGCCATGGCGCATGTCGCACTCCATAGTTTTGCCATTGGCATCCTTCGGGTTTCCCAGACGCCCCTTATCTTTTCCTGATGTGCGCCTACGGTTCCTGCCTGCACCTACCCAGACCATCCGCGTGCCCCGGTGATGCTTAGCGCTACGCATCGCCGGAGGTGATTCTTCCGGCGATGCTTAACCTTGAGTATCTGTTCCGGCGAACTTTGTTTTTGCACCTTATAAGCCCTGGGGGGCGAGATACAATCATCCTTTTAACGTGATCGCTGCGCTGCGAAATCCATTGAAAATCAAGATCGCAACGCGCATTTTTTGGCTTTGCCATGTTGGCGGCGCTGAGCAACTGGCCCCGTCGATCAAGACGTGAAGATCGACGGGGCCCGTTGTCGTGGCACTCGTGGCTGCGCGCGCGTTGCTGCCCGACCAGCGTCTGCAGCTTGATCGAAGGACTTGGTTCTGCGTTATCCTCCTCCTCCTCCCCCTCCTCCTCCTCCTCCTCCCTCCTCCTCCTCCTCCTCCCTCCTCCCCCCCCCCCCGCCGCCTTTTCGCCCCCCCCCCCGCTCCTTCCCCTCCTCCTCCTGCAGGCTCGGAAAACAGGTCGCGACCTGACCGTTTCGGAACATCGGGCAGCGGCCGAGCCGACCGCTCGCGTCCCTGGCGCGCCTGCATCTTTCGTGGACGCGCGCGCGCCGCCACCCGCAGGAAGTAGTCCACCGACGCAGCCACTGCGTGGACATCAGCAGCACGTTCGGCCCTGGGCAGCACGGCATCCATTCGCGGCTGCGCGTGTGTCGCCGTCCGAGCAGCATCAGCTGACGAGGCCCGGTCCTGCGCTTGCTCCTGGATCCCTGCGGACACTCCTCTTCGGCCTCCTTCTCCTCCTCCCTCTTCTTCTCTTTCTCCTCCTCCTCGAGGATCCTCCTCCCCCCCCTCCTCCTCCTCCTCCTCCTCCTCCTCCTCGTCCTCTTCCTCCGTCGCTTTCTGAGATGCACGCAGAATTCTGCGTGCAGTCTCGGAAAGCGACGCGCCGTTGCGGTCGCAGCCATCCGCAGCGCGGGCATGCGCGTGCCGCGCGCGGGGGTTCCCTCCCCCGGCACTTCTTATTATTATTTTTCTTCTTCTTCTTCTTCTTCTTCTTCTTCTTCTCATTCTTCTTCTTCTTCTTCTTCCTCCTCCTCCTCCTCTTCCTCGAGGATCCTCGATCCTCCTCCTCTCCCCCTCCAGAGGCTTCTGCCTAGGGGGTTCTCCCCCTCCTCCTCGATCCTCCTCCCCCTCCTCCTCCTCCCCCTCCTGCTCTTCCTCCTCCTCCCCCTCCTCCTCCTCCTCCCCCTCCTCCTCCTCGTCCCCCCCTGAGGAGGAGGTAAGGAAACGAGGGGAGGGGTCAAGCATATGCCAGCTGTGTCGCTCCCATTTCCTGCCTGAATGAGTCGTTCGTTTTTGCTGCGCAGGCCGTTGCAATCCAAAGGAGGGCGGAGGCGCGCGCGTTGACGCAGCCCGCGGGTCTATGCATGGCAGCCCTGGCACGCACAAGGCGCGACGTCGGCTGTGCCGCGATTTGTTCGACGAGATTTGCTGCTGGAGCATCATGTTCGCTCGCTGCGCTGGCCGCTGCAATCGCTCGACGGCTCGCCGTCGTTGACGGCTAGAGGAGGGGGCGGAGGACGGGGGGGGGAGCAGAAGGAGGAGGAGAAGGAGGAGGAGGGTGGAGATCTTCCGATCTGGGAATGAATTTTGACATTTGGTTTGCAGTGCTGGGTTTTCAAATTTACACGGCTCCCATGCATCAAATTGATGCGAAATCGTGGAAGACGCCGCGCGCGCGAGGGTGTCGGGTGCCCCGCGAGCGGGTGGCACACCCGCTCGCGCGCGCTCTGGTGCATACGTTTTGCATGATCCACATTCAGATGAGCGCCTCTTCCGATCTGAGAATGAAATTTTACATTGGGGTTTTATCATTGGGTTTTGGCGTTAATATGGCCCCCGCTGTATCACAACGCAGCAATAGGGGCGTAGACAACAGCGGCGCGCGCGCGGGTGACCCCGGTCACCCGTGCGTGGGTTCACCCGCTCGAGCGCGCGTCGTGCGTTGTATGCGTTCTGTGCGTTCCACATTCAGATGGCCGCCTCTTCCGATCTGAGAATGAAATTTTACATTGGG
This sequence comes from Prorocentrum cordatum, assembly GCA_963575745.1. Lineage (NCBI taxonomy): Eukaryota > Dinophyceae > Prorocentrales > Prorocentraceae > Prorocentrum > Prorocentrum cordatum. Next base: position 9,909 of record CAUYUJ010020790.1, on the reverse strand, counting down.
TTTTCACCATTGAGTTTTGGAGTTAACATCGCTCCCTGCATATCAAAATATATACAAATGCGCGGCGGGGCGCGCGCGAGTGCCAAGTCACGCGCGACTGGGTGGCACGTGTCACCCGCTTGCGCGAGCGTTGTGTGATGTATATGTTTTTAATATATTCCACATTCATATGGGCGCCTCTTCCGATCTGAGAATGAAATTTTACATTGGGTTCCGCCATTGAGTTTTGAAGTTAACAACGCCCCCACTGGATCAAACCAAAGCGGCGCGCGCGCAGGTTGGTCACCCGTGCGTGGGTTCACCCGCTCGCGCGCGCGTCGCGTGGTGTATACCTTTTTTTTGTATTTTCCACATTCAGATGGCCGCCTCTTCCGATCTGAGAATGAAATTTTACATTGGGTTTTCGCCATTGAGTTTTGGAGTTAACATCGTTCCCTTTGTATCAGAATGTACACAATCAGAAGTAGTAGTAATAGATTTAGTATTATTAATCGTAGTAGTCGTAGTAGTAATAGTATAAGTAATAATATTACTTCTGAGTTACTTGTTGTCTACTTGTTTGTAATGAGTACTAATAGTAGGGGTAGTAGTAGTAGTAGAAGTATAGTAGTAGTAGTAGTGGCAATATAGTACTGTAGTAGAAGTAGTTGGTCGTAGCAGTAGTAGTAGTGGTAGTAGTAGTAGTAGTAGTAGTAGTAGTAGTAGCCTATAGTAGGAGTAGGAGTAGGATTATAAGTAGGAGTAGGAGTAGGAGTAGTAGTACTAGTAGTACTAGCCGTAGTAGTCGCAATCGTCGTGGTAGCAGTAGTAGTAGTAGTAGTAGTAGTAGTAGTAGTGGTAGTAGTAGTAGTAGTAGTAGTAATAGTAGTAGTAGTAGTAGTAGTAGTAGTAGTAGTAGTACTAGTGGTAATAGTAATAGTAGTAGTAGTAGTAGTAGTACTAGTCGTAGTAGTAGTAGTAGTTGGTAGTAGTAGTGGCCGTAGGATATAGCAATAGCAGTATAGTGCGTAGTGGCAGGGGTAATGGTCTATAGTAGTAGTATGAGTCGCTGTAGTAGTGGTAGTAGCAGTGTAATAGTAGTCGTGGTAGTTGTAGTAGTAATAGGGTTCGTGGTAGTAGTAGTAGTAGTAGTAGTAGTAGTAGTGGTAGTAGTAGTAGTAGTATATATAGTAGTAGTAATATAGTAGTAGAAGTAGTAGTAATAGTAGTAGTAGTCGTAGTATTATTAGTAGTCGTAGTATACATGGTAGTAGTTTACTAGTAGTGTAGTAGTAGTGGTAGTAGTGGTTAGAATAGTAGTAGTAGTAGTAGTAGTAGTAGTAGTAGTAGTAGTAGTAGTAGTAGTAGTAATAGTAGTAGTAGTAGTAGTAGTAGTAGTAGTAGTAGTAGTAGTAGTGGTAGTATAAGTAGTATAGTAGTAGTAGTAGTAGTAGTAGTAGTAGTAGTAGTAGTAGTAGTAGTACAGTAGTAGTAGTAGTAGTAGTAGTAGTAGTAGTAGTAGTCGTGTAGTAGTAATAGTGGCAGTGGTAGTAGTAATAGTAGTAGTCGTTCTCGTCGCAGTCGTAGTAGTAATACTAGTAGTAGTAGTAGTAGTAGTAGTAGTAGTAGTAGTAGTAGTCGTAGTGTGTGGTAGTGGCATATAATAATATAGTATAGTATAGCATAGTATATATAGTAGTAAAACTAGAAGTAGTAGTCGCAGTCGTAGTAGTAGTGGTACTATAGTAGTAGTAGTAGTAGTAGTAGTAGTAGTAGTAGTAGTAGTAGTAGTAGTAGTAGTAGTAGTAGTAGTAGGTAGTAGTAGTAGTAGTAGTAGTAGTAGTAGTAGTAGTAGTAGTAGTAGTAGTAGTAGTAGTAGTAGTAGTAGTAGTAGTAGTAGTAGTAGTAGTAGTAGTAGTAGTAGTAGTAGTAGTAGTAGTAGTAGTAGTAGTAGTAGTAGTAGTAGTAGTAGTAGTAGTAGTAGTAGTAGTAGTAGTTAAGTAGTAGTAGTAGTAGTAGTAGTAGTAGTAGTAGTAGTAGTAGTAGTAGTAGTAGTAGTAGTAGTAGTAGTAGCGCTGTAGTCGTAGTGTAGAGCCGATGGGGGAAGAAGGAGGAGGAGGGAGAGGGTAGCAAGAGAGAGGCGCAAGTGAAGCCCGAGCCTTCGTCTCGAAGTGCACGACCGCCGGGGCCGTCGTCGCCCCCGGTGAGGGGCAGGGGGAGGAGGGGGAAGACGGGGGATAGCAGGGACATGGAGGAGGACGAGGAGCAGGAGGAGGAGGAGGAGGAGGAGGCCGACTGGGACCCGCCGCGCGGCTAGCGCCGCGCGAGCGCGCGGGACACCTTGGGTCGCCGCCGCAGTTCCGCCTCCTGCTTCTGTGTGCCTCTCCTGCTTTTCCTGCTTTTCGTTCCTCCTCCTGCTTCTCCTGCTTCTCCCCCCTTTTCGTTCCTCCTCCTCCTCCTGCGCCTTCCCTGCCTCTTCCTCCGCCGCCTCCTTCACCTTCTCCTCGTGGTCCTGATCCGTATCACTACCGTCTTCAATATCATTGGATGTATGCGTGAATGGCTGTGTATATATGTGTATATATACATCGTAATGCATCCATATGTTTAATATATATATATATATGTATATATATATATACATACGTATACATATACATATACATATATATAGATATATGTGTGCATATATATATATATATATATATATATATATATACGTGCGCGTGTGCGATCGTTCGTGCATTTACACGTGCGTGCGCGGGCGCGTTCGTTCGCGCGCATGCCTCGTTGCATTCCCGAGCGTGCGCAAGGCTAAGGTAGGCGAAGTCTGGCAAGGAGGCGAGGGCAAGGCGACGCAAGGCAAGTCGAACGCGACCCCTCCCCCCTCCGCCCGTCAGGCTTGAGGGGGTAAAGCGTGGCAGGGATTTGAGGGGGCGGGCCGGTGGGTCGAATCGCATCAGGCTTGAAAGGTCAGGCGAAGTTTCGGGCGCATGGCTGTTAGAGTTGGTACGTGGTGGTCCGAACCTTTCCACGCATGCAGGAAAACGACCGCGGCACAGCGGGGCGAATAGAGAAGGGTAAGGAGGAGGGAGGGACTGTGGCCAACCTTCTGAAATCACACGCTCGACGCGCCTGCCCAGGCCCACGGATCAGAGGGCGAGAAGGATGACGAGGGGAAGGATGAGAGGAGGAGGAGGAGGAGGAGAAGGAGGAGGAGGAGGGGGGAGGAGGGATGAGGAGGAGGAGGAGGAGGAGGTGCAGGAGGAGGAGGAGGGGGAGGAGGAGGAGGAGGAGGGGGAGGCGGAGGAGGAGGAAGAGGAGGATGAGGAGGGGGAGAGGAGGAGAAGGAGGAGTAGGAGGAGGAAAGGAGGCGGGGGAAAGGTGGAGCTCCCTTAGGTGCAGGTGCATGGCGGATCTCTCTCTTGCAAGCACGCGCGCGGCGGGGGCTGCCGGGCGGAGGCACGGCAAGCACGCGCGCGGCGGGGGCTGCCGGGCGGAGGCACGAGCGGGTCCGACGTCCAAGGATGCCCCCCTCACGTCGACGAGGTGGGGGGTTAGAGGGGCGGCCCAGGGGTCCGACCTGCAGAGATTTGGGGATGCCCTCGAACTTCGGATCCGCTGATATCCAACTCCTCCTTCTCCTTTTCCTCCTTGCAGTCCTCCTCCTCCTCCTCCTACTCCTCCTCCTTCTCCTCCTCCTCGGGTTTCCAGGTTTCCAGGATAGATGGGAGGCTGAAACTTGCCAACCGTGCCCACTCACCGCAGACCAGGGGTGCACGAACACAGTCCCCCAGTCCGCAGTTGAGTGGGCATGGTTGCAAGCCTTAGCTACCCACGTTGGCGTCGCGGCTAAACTTTGCCAATCGTGCCCACTTACCGAAGACCAGGGGTGCACGAACACAGTCCCCCAGTCCGCAGTCGAGTGGACATGGTTGCAAGGCTTAGCTACCCGCGTTGGCGTCGCCTCCTCCTTGCCTGCCTGCCTGCTCCTCCTCCTCCTCCTCCTCCTCCTCTTCCTCATCCTCCTCCTGCTCCTCCTCCCGTGGACGCAGTCTCGCTCTGGCCTTTTCAAGGCGATGCAACTCGGCCGCACGTGGCTGGCAAGTATACTGATGGCCACTGCCATCTTCTGACCTGCTCTGGTGTGTGTTCTTGTGTATCTTCCCACCAAGCCTCTCCCCTCCCTCCCATCCCTCCCTTCTCCTCTATCCCTCCAGAGCTCAGCCATGCTCAAACGACGTCAGCCTCCTAATGAGGCCTACCCAATACAACGTGATGGTATTATATACCACCGTCGAAGGGCGACTTGCTTTTGCAAGCGTGATCATTCGACCTACCTGATCTTCGTCTCCGAAACAATGGAAGAAACGTGGGTTCACACCATCTTCGAACGCATCTAAAACCAGATGATGAAACTGGTGAAATTTAGGATACAAACCCCACATACACGATCCATCCTCATGAGATCGCCACCGCAATTCCGAATACATGTGCAGGAATGTGTGCCCCGACCGATACAGGTCTTCACGCTCACTTACAGAAAGGAAACGACCAGCATTCTTGCACACCCAGAAGTATCTTGACAGCCCCCAAAGCATGCGGCTTACGATGAGGGCGTGTTCCCTCTCTGAATGCGGACAGCACTCGCTCCACTGCAGAGCCAAATCTGCTAGCCAAGCGACCAAAGGCACAGCTTCTGACGCTTTGCACTGGTAGGCGGGGTAGTCAGATTTAGTGTCCCTGTGAATACGTTTCAGCGTGAACCGTTTAATGGAACAAGCGAGGCCACGAATACGCAACCAGTAAGAGAACCGGTAGGTAAGATCATCCAACACTTCAGCCTGACTGGCCGTCGGTGACAACACGTGATCTCTAGCTGGCCCCAGGCGGATGTAGGCGCGACAGTTCATCAAATATGTTAAGGTGTTGCCAATCACATATACGGCAACGCCTAGCTTGGCGCAGCGCATGTCGCCCGCGCGTGTGCGCGAAATATCCCAGCCAGGCATTTGCGTCAACACCGCGAGGTAGGTGGCAGATTCCAGGTAGTCTTTTGTACTGAATGTAGTCTTCCTCCAAAAGGCCCCGGGTGACCAATCTGTATATGGCATTAGAGAAGACGTTCTGCTTGCAAAATCTACGTGGCAACAGTAGTTGCGCCTGTAGCCCCTGGCTGCCGATTTTGAAGCAAATGCGAGCACAGCCGGCGGGGGGAGCAGGAGGAGTCGGAGGTGAGAAGAGGAAAAGGAATAGAGAATGGTGAAGAAAATAATGAAAACAAATGTAGAGAAAGGAAAGGAGAACAAGGTGGAATGGGGGATGAAAATGAGTAGGAGCTGAAATGGCACTGCGCTGAGCACAGAAGCACAGCAGCGATTCAAAGAAAAAGGCCTGTCCTCCAGCCGAAAGTATCTGCAGACCACTCCCAGTCCCCGCGGTATTCAGCAAATACACCCTTGAAGTTTCCTGTCCAGGAATTCGGCTCAAGTCTACGCCCCAGACACGCTATTGGCCCCTGGGCCCGAAACGTCCCCGGGAAGAAGGGGCGCTGGTTCAAACCGAATCCATGTCCTGCGAGTGGTCTCTTGGCATCGCCATTCAAACGGCGACGGGCCCCGAGCGGCCAAGCATTGCCGTCGTGGTCCGTTGGCGGCCGCACCCCTCGCATGAGCCACTGAAAAGACCACGCCAGCACACTATAGAGACGCTCATCTGTTTCGCGGGGTATTAGGATTTCATCGGGGACCACTGTGAATAATAATTTCGACCACTGCGTAGGTGCTCGGCACATAATGCTACCCCACGCAATTACTAATATCTTGTCCTTCTTAATGCGCTGGCCCTTGTCAGCGTGGATTCCCATCGGTATGCAATGAGCTGTGTCAGCATGCAGCTCTGCAAACGCGGGGTGCCCTTGCACCCAAGGTTGATCTCGCTGCCGATGCCAAAAATCTTGCAGCTCGGGCTCTCCGTTCGGGCAGAACATATATTGAAAAGGACCGATCCCCACTTCCCACGCAGCTGCAAACACCTCGTGAGGATACAACACGAAATGATCAATTTCCACAGTCCCGTGGTCAATTAGGTTTTTCACTTGAGTTTTCACTTTCGCACACTCTACATCCACGCCAATACTGGAAGCCCACCGACGCAGATCTCTATGGCAGTTCCCTTTGTGGGTACCGTCTTTGCCCAGAGACGCCCAGCCGTCAACTTGGGATTGGCCGCCTCGGCCGTAGTCCGTAACTATATCTTCTGCGATAGCTTGCGCCTCGGATACTGGCAGCCTTCCCTCGACCACGCGGTCAAAGAGCCGCTCGGAGACGCGGGAGACTGCGCCACCACCTCTCAGACGGATCACAAGCCCCGAACACCCCCCGCCCCGGGCTCCCCGCATCGTTGGGCCTCAAGAGGCCTCTGAAACATCAAGCCCAACCAAACCATTTTCATGCGGCAGGTGTTTCGGCAATCCCCAGGAACTGCTGAGTCTTGGCCGTTTGAAAGGCGGGGCAGCGGCGGCGCCATCGCGGCTAGCCGCGGCTGGAGCTTGGGAACGGGCGCGAGCCTCGCGCGCAATCAGGGCGCGCCGGAGCATGGCGACTGCGGATCAAACGCAGCATGAAACAATTGAAAGATTGAAGCTGCACGCATTCGCAGGATAAGCATCTCCTCGAGAAATTCTGACAAGAAGAGTTGTGTTTTTCTCCTCCTCCACCTCCCTCCTTCACTTCCTTCACCTTTCATTCCCCCCCCGTCCCTTGCCCTCCTCCTCCACCTCTTCCCCCACCTCCTCTGCCTCCCTTCCCCCCCGCCCTCCCACCTCGCCCTCCAGGCTGTCACCCCACAGGACAAAAGGGGGGTCAGTAAAGACAGGGGGGGAGGGAGAGAGGGGGAGAATCAGAGAGAGGGAGAGGGAGGAGGAGGAAGGGAGGGGAGATCGAGAGGAGGAAGACGGGGGGAGAGGGAGGGTCGTCAGAATCCCACGTGGCGAAGCGAACACCTTGCAGCTTCATACCCGCGCGCACTGCCACGCAGTGCATCCGAAGTTGACTTGGGCCGCAGCGCGGCCATTGAAACACTCACTAGCGGGCACGGGCCTTGCTCTTGGCCTTACCCTTGGCTTTAGCTTTCGGCTCTGGCACCGCATCGAATTTCGAAAACTCGAGAGTCTGGGGATCAGTGGGCTCACTCGGGGCCTTGCGGCCCTTCATATTCAGCATGTTCGTCGCTCCGTCGTGCGCTTCCTTGCATTTCACCACGGTGGCCCGGCACATTGAAATGGCTTCGGCAAAGTGCGACTGATACTCCTCACCCGTGGTTCCGACAGGGGGCTTCACTGGCAGATTGGACGCAAGCTCGGAGAACTGGCTGTGCACGTCGTCCCACCACGACGCCGCGTCGACCAGAAGGGGGAGCAGGTCTTTGGC